>PVJD01001323.1:0-277599 GCA_004026545.1 Mormoops blainvillei
CCATTACTTATAGGGTTTAGGAATGATCTAGATAAATCATTTTATTCTATCCACAAGGATCTTACCAAAACGGTAATCCTTGCCCTCAACAATCTTAAAATATATTTTAATACATACATGTAAATTAGAGAACATTATAAGCCATCCCAACACAATGTCATCCATCTCCATGGTACAGTGAAATTCTCTACAATGATCACATGAGACAGAAAGCCAGTGTTCCTTAGCCCCAGAAGTTCAATGATTTAGTGAGAAAAATACAGCATAAAATAGGATACGCTGTAGATTCAAACCCAGAATTGTAAAATTTTATGCCCAAGCTCTTTCCACTAGATCATGCTAATAAAATTTCCAGAAGTGTTTTGGAGAAATTAGCTACACTGGGAGGTCCAGTAAGGAGAGGCAAAGAGTCCTACTTTTCTAGAATTGAAAGGATCTCAGAAATCACATAGTCCATAAAAAACTTTTTGACTCAGGGTTAGGAAAAAAGCAATCAGTAGGCATAAATAGCTACATTGCAATGCTGTCAGCCTCTCTGACTTTAGTTCCACAGTGTATCTTGAGCTTTGAATTTAAAGTCCTGCTCAGTTCCCATTATTTCCTGGGAGGGAACTGGAAGGAAGGAAAGAGACAGTGTCCCTTTGACTTCTATTTTTTTTCTCTTTTATTCCCATTTTCTTTGCTGCCGTTCTTTTCTGGTTCTGAAATTGGTCCAAACACCTAAAATCGCCACCATGACTTATCCTTCAGAATGCTGCTCCTTTGCTCTACGCTGTGAAGAAAAACCTCTTCATTCTGGTTTCAGTGAATTAAAACTCAAAACTCAAAGGAACAAACCAGAACAGTACAGAAATAGACAGGTTTGCATAAATAATATTCTAACTTAACTCAAGCTTAGCCGCAAAGTGGATGGCGGACAGTGCTCTCTCCTACTCAGTATCCGAATTCCTTCCCTCTTCGATTCCTCAAGGCCCCGTGGTGCCTGGGAGCATCGGCTTCCCAGTGGAAAAACACGCTAGACACAGAGCATGAGTTCCAGGTGGCCTGTGAGCTATTTATTTTAATAGTTCATTTCCTAAGTCATGAATTTCAACACATTTTGAATGCATAGCAAGTGTAATTAAATTTTTTAAAAATTTAGCTGTCACATTTTTTATTCTTTGAATTTGACAACAAAAATGGAATATCAAAGGTAAACTGGGGACCAATAAATACATATCATTTACTAACAATACGCTTCCTTTCCACTTTTGGTATAAGGTGAGGAAAAAAAGATAAATATCTTTCTGGAAGAGAAGTAGGGGAGGAGAAAAAGAGAGGAAGCGAGGCGGTGACAACACAGATGGGTAATGAAAGGATGAAGTGAAAAGGAAAAAATAATGGGGTTGTGGTCATCACGCAGGAATGACAAGTATACCAAAAAGTAGAGTGTCGGGGGCTGGTGGCGGGCGCTAAATAGGCGAAGTGTAGGGGTTTTTAAAAAGGGTGGTGAAAATATTCTGTCTGATAGTATCGGGATGGGCACACGTCATCATACATTTGTCCAAACCTATAGAATGTACACCACCAAGAGTAAACCCGAAGATAAACTATGGACTTTGGGTGCTTAAGAGGTGTCTGTGTAGGTTCACCCCTTGGAACGTAGGTATTGCTTTGGCGGAGGCTGTTGATAATAGGGAGGCCATGCATGTGTGAGGACAGGGGCATCTGGGAAATCCTTTTCCTTCCTCTCAATTTTGCTGGAAACCTAAAATTGCTCAAAAAAATAAAGTCTTTAAAAAGGGGGAAAGGGGGAAGTAGATTTAAAGGCAACGACAACAAAAGAACACTGATTACAGATGAGAAAGCATAGCTGGTGTGTTTGGAGGATGTCTGGAGGCCCCAGCTGCTTCACTGCAATGGTCACTGAGGGGCATGGATGGTAACAGGCAGAGAAAGCCCTAGCCTTTCTCCTAATGTATGTCTTACTGAAGGAGCCGTAAACAGTTGTTCAGGATTCCTTAGTTTCCTTGGTACTGCTCACCCCACCCCCCATTAGATTTTCCTTTAAAAACACTGCTCTAAATCATTTTGTTTTAGTCATACACGCGCTTAATAGCATTTACTGAACACCTAGTAAGTGTCAGGAACAGTGCTCCACACCACACACTTTACCTGTTTGTCCAGGGTCAGGTAGAACAGAAAGCGTTCTTTCACTTTCAAAGCAAACAACACATGCTGGGCTGGGAGCTGTTTGTAGGACACCGTTTAGTTTAACTTTTAACAGCGTAGTCTGGCCTTAGTAATATTAGTTCTTTTGTGCTTCACAAAGCTGGGTCTACAATTACCTTTGTCAGTAACTTGTTTATTTTGTGGTTTTGGTCTGCTGTCTCCAAGGTTCCATCAAACAATGTTCCAACTTTAAATTATCAACAAAATTCTACAGTAACTTACAAACACGAGAGACACTAATATCTCTTGTTCTTTCTAGTCATCTATTCTAAAAGGAGCTGGATTCCAAAAAAGAAAAATCTTTGCTTTCCAGTAAAAAACTGATGATTAAGGATCTTCTCTTGTTTTAAGTGATAAATTAATAATTAGCATGATTGTTTTTAGAATAAAAAAGGAAGGGAAGGTAGGTAAATTCTCTCTGAATCTCTTCTGATTTATTGAGGAACTTATTAAAAAGCTTCCTAGGGGTAAAGTTTGTGCCACATTAATTTGTTTTATCTCATGCAATCCTTTGAGCATACTGCAAGTTATATATTACCCCATTTTAAAGATGGGAAACTTATACTCACAAAAGATAAGTAAATTGTTCAGGTCATACAGCCAGAAGCAAGATTCACATGGGGCATGACTCATCCTAAATCTAGAATGTGGGAGTGTTTTGTATCTAATACCTGGGCCTAAACTACTTGTCTGTGTGTACTGTGCCAAGATATGAGCTAAGTCCTTGAGTGAGAGCAATGATAATTGAGAGTTTAGTTCCCAGGGATAGAAGTGGAAATATATTTCCACAGCAGGCAAATTATGAATTTCTCTTTTTTTTTTTTCCATACTAGTAGTGGAGGTAAGATTACCAAGAACATGGGGCCATATGGTGGGAATATCTTGTACTAGCCATTAGAACTGAGGCTGAAAACTTTCTGAGTCATCAATTGTCTGGGTCACCACCAGGGTCATATGAGATCAAGTTATCAATTCCATGGACATTTCGGTTCTTGAAATCACCACATTCCTTAACAGAAAATGCCCTCTCAATATCACAGACCATAGCACTTGGTTCAGATGGGGTATTGACACATCCTTTTCACTCACAGTCCAGAAAATCCTGCCTATAAAATATCCAGTCTTATCATTACCATACTTACCATAAGTATAAAAAATGCTTGCTTAAATTAAGTGTGAGAAGTAGCTAATGACTTTGATAGTTTCTCTTATGCTTCAAAGGTTACTTAAAACCACACGGTGAAAAAATCATTATTAAAATAATCGTTATCCTTTGTATAATTTATATAATATTTCAAAGTATCAGATGTTGTGCTAAAGACTACTAACAACATTTGGCCCTGTCTATTGAAACCAAGAAAATAATTTAAATCTACACTCTGTACCTTTTTGGGAAATGTTTAAGTGGTATAATTTCAGTTACGTTTTGTTTTAATTTCTCTGAGAACGAACTTACAAGGCGACTTTAACACTGCAGTGGCTATGTATGATGGGGCATGCATGCATGCAAAGTGCCACTGCTGGATTCCTGCAGACTAAATTCCTCTACTAAACCCCAGACTAGTTTTACACACAAAGATAAAGGAGTAAGTCTTTGCATGCTCTCCCACTAAGAACTCCCAATGATAATTCCAGCAGATAGCTTTGATGAAATAAAACTGGCTCATCTGATAGTTAACAACAGTTTTCACCAGCAATGACCAATATGATGTTTGATGACTTATTATATGGTCATAGAACTGAGGCCACCAAGTAATCTCATCTCAGACAGAAAGAAGAGGCCCCTATGTGGAATGTTCTTAGACTAAATAACAAATGTTAACAGGGACAGCAAAATAATAATATGAAAACAGAAATTTTTGAAAGACTATTTCATTGTAACAAAATGACCATTATATATATTGATTAGTCAAGAAAGTATTGGTTCTTTATTGTGCATGGAACACTGTCCTCACAAAATTTTTAAGAAATGATTTTATACAATTAAGTTATTTTTTAGTCCAAATTTGGCCCGCTTCATTTATTTACAAATTTCACTTACTGCTTTTCTTAACTCTGACCTCCCTTTACCCTATTTCTATACTAAAGGAAAACTGTTTTCCCAATGTAATACCCAGCATTCAGATAAGAACTAGAAGATTCAAAGAGCCAGCCATTCAGGGGCTTTTGTATATCCAGATACACTTCTGTGATGCATAGGCAATATTTTTCCGTAATAAATATAAAAATACAAAGAATAGCGCTATCCAAAATCCTTACGTAGACTTCTGCTATAGGTACATTCTGTGTAAACCAACCTCAGCAAAACTTTGTAACTCCTTTCATCTCACCCAATGGCTTTTAGGTATATACACACGTGTGTGTGTGTGTGTGTGTGTGTGTGTGTGCGTGCGTGTGTGTATTATATACACACACCCACACACAGTTTCTTAATCCCTTACTTAATTCTCAGTGATTCTCCCTAATGAGGTCTGGGATGGAGGTTTATATTTACTCCTGGGTCCTATTTTAACTACTTTCTTTGTAAGTGATGCCTTATGACAAGTTTTTATTTATTAACCACACAGGGATGTGTGACATATGTCACAATTGATAATACTTATAATACCTACTTACTGTTGAAGAAACAAAGCTATGAGCTGGGTCAGGAAAAACTGGCTTGATCACAGCCTCTTTTTTATTTGCCCTAGATATAAAATAAGTTCCACAGCCTCCAGGGTGATCACTCAAAAATGCTCTTCTAAAATTCTGTCTCATGTTTTTCCATGTAAACGAATGGAAAAAATTCTAAAACGTAAGGTGTTAAGCAAATATGTGTAATAAATAAATATATGCACACTTTCAGGGCAAAAAAATATTGACTATATCTTGGGAAATACACAAATGATATAATCATCTTCTAAACTATTATAACAAGAGGTAAAAGGTATGCAAAATGGGATTTGGAGTGCATGAAATCTATCAAGATAAACCATAGATTTTATGCTAATGAGGACCAACTTCTTCTGTCTTCTACAGCACGCACTGATATCCAAACTCATGCCATTCCCAAAGGTTTTTCTCTTTAGGACACATTTCCTTTCAACCTCAGTTTATAGCAATCTTCAGGGAACACTAATAATGTAATTTTTAGGTTAAAAAAATACTTTCCCAGATATTGTCACTCTATTTTATTCTCTCAAAAATCCAGTAAAATAGAGAAAGCACCATTACTATCCCTATTTTCAAATTAAGGAAACTGAAGTACAATTACCATTAATGTAAGTGGAAGGACTTGAGCTGTAGAGACCTCTGACTTCAAATTCTGAGCTCTCTGAACCATGACGAACCTGTATAAAATGATTATAATAGCCACACTGACAGTCTCTATCCCAATTTCTATATGTATGGATATATATTTGATGCTCAAATCTACATTTATAATGGCAATATAATTTAAGAATGATCTTCTGCCATATCCATACCTTTATTTAGCTACTTTTTCACTAAACAGCCTCTGCTTAAGCAGCCATTCGCCCTTGGGTTCTGTGACTGTGTTGTCCCTTATTGGGACTTTGAACACCTACCCCATCTGCCAAGCTCCCTTGATTGAATTTCTGGGGCTTTCCATGTGCACTGGGATTTCTTCTGTGACATGCGGCTTTGCTCTTTTGTTGTTTTCTTCTTTGAGCTACATTATCAAAAAGGTTATTTTTGCCTTCTCTGTAACCTCATTAATGCAGGATGATGAAAGATTAGGGGAGAACAGACATCAACAGAGGGAAGTGGCTGAATCCACCAGGACTCTTTCCCTTCATTCCCTCTTTCCTTCATTTTTGTCATGAGGATTATAGCTATTTTTCAAGGAAATTCTTGGGGTAGAATATTATAAATTTGTATTAATCATGCCAATATCACCCTCTTTAGGATATTATCTATAAAGTTGGCTATAGTCTTAAATATTCATAAACTTTTAAATACTTGCCTGATATAGTTAATCTCAACTCACATCTTTCCTGAAAATTCTTAGAGTAGGACAAAAATCTTGCTATTTTAATCTCTGCTATGTCTTCATTTGTTAACTCCACTTATCTTGTACCTATAAAATACATTTAAAGATCTATATTGCCACAACAAGGGTAAATATCTCACTTTTTAATCGACTAGTCTTGCCCTGTGTTAGTGTTTTTCCTTAAGATGGAGTGGAGCGAAAGTTCTGTAAGTAGAGGGAGGAATTCAACTTCATCCCACTGTGAAAAGTGAGGCAGAAGATGCTCCACATCTGACACCAACTTCCTGCCTTGTCTGCCTCCTTCTCTCCCTTTTCTCCCTTTGAAGGGTCCTAATGGTCTCTTCTCAAGTTCTGTTTAAGAACATTCCACTTTCAAAGATAGAGAGGGATGGAGAAGAGAGAAAACGAGAATTCTTGGGTTTTTCTTTTCCTTCTGAACAAATTTTCATATAACTTAATTCAGCTTTGTATATGACTCTTTGAAAAGACACCTAGGTTTGTGGTCTCAAGAGTCATCTTGATCATGGAGGATATGAGAAAAATGCTGGTCTGTCTCCCATATGGTATAGACCACAGTTATGAAATAAATCCTTGGATTCATTCAGTAGGCCACCTCCAGGGAGGTGGGGTCAAGCAGCAGTGCAGAGGTGCTACATTACTTAATCAAGTGCTTCCTGTTTTGAAGGATCAAGTACTTGTTTATAATTTTAATGACCTAATTCAC
This sequence comes from Mormoops blainvillei, assembly GCA_004026545.1. NCBI lineage: Eukaryota > Metazoa > Chordata > Mammalia > Chiroptera > Mormoopidae > Mormoops > Mormoops blainvillei. Next base: position 6,927 of record PVJD01001323.1, read on the forward strand.
CAACTGCTGAAATTTTACCATCTCTGATATCATTTAAGATAGCAAAAGATTATACTCTTGAAATACCCTACCTGTAGTTTTTGGATACCTCTAAATGTACAATGAATTCCACAGTGTAGCGTGCTAAACGGGCTCTTCATGTTTCATTGATGGGACTGCATATTCCTGCTCTGACAGTCCATTGCCTTCCCTTCAGGAGGGATTTGCTGCATTGGGTTGCATCTACAGTGTGATCTCTTAGCTGACTTTGCTAACTGAACTGCACAAGTGAGAACATTCTATTTTCAGGTAACTCTATACTGTCTTTGTATAAAAGCACAATATTGCACATTCTCAGTTAGTGCCATTAAAGCCACAGGGAAATTTTGTAGGAGTTTTCAGTCTAGTGCACACATAGATACTAGTAGTTCTACTTCCACACTATTTAACACAATTCATAAAATCAGTTACAGTTATTCCTTTGATTAAGAGAGATTTAGTGAAGGTGAGCCTGATAACTATGGTATGCATGGCATTTAGTTGCATTAGAGAGTTTTGGTATTCTCTGACCAGGTTATAAGCCCTCTAATGAAATATTAAAATGAGATTATCTGTGAAAACATATCGATATTGATCAATAAGAAAGTGAGAACCCTAATAATGGGGTATAAAAGGTTAATTCTGGGCATAACAGAATGGTATCTTGCCAAAACTGACATCCACTTGTCAAGTATCCACTTGTCCACATTAGAAAAACAACCTATTTATTATGGTTTTTTTTCTAACATCCTTATTTGTTCATATTCCATCATGTCAAATTCCTACATTTTGACATATTTGAGCATTACCTGTCAGAAATACACATTTTGATACATACCATGATACATCTTCCCCAAATGATGTCTATTAACTCTAATTACTGTATTTTAAAACTTTGCAAATTTAGTGCCAATGTGTCTCTTAAATTCATGTTACCTACTGGAGAGTGTTTTAGGAACTGTATTTAAACTAAAAAAAATCCATAGATTTTAGCTGTTGTAAAAATGAGGGATTTCTATAGTCAAAATTAACTGTTGATTGTCCAATAAAAAGACAAAAAGATCAGCCATGTCATTTAAAATTGAGACAGGTCTTCCTTTTTGTTTCTCCTACTGATAAACATTACACCTATATTTTAAAAATATAGGCTTCTGCTCATTCTACAGTGTGGGGGCGGGGGGAAATTTGAAGGCTTACACAATTGAAAAATGGTTCTTATATAATTTCTGTTGTTGCATTTGTTATCTGTCTCAATGTATGGTAATAATAAATACTTATTTCCTGAAAATTTATTCCAAATTTCTTTTAAATCAGCAAAGTCACTTTCTCAGAGTGTGGGTTTCATTTGATACTTGTTTCTTTATAGGAAGAATCACCAAACCTATTCATGACTGGTTTTTACTGATCTTGATGCAAAAGCTATCTTTTGATAATTTATTTATAACTAAAAGCTGCTATAACTGACATAGTCGCATAACTAAAAATTTAAATACTCTCATAGACAAATCAGCAGGTAAACAATATGACTTTATATTTAAAAAATAGGTGTAAATGATAGTACCTAATATTTTAATCACTATATATCAGTTTATAAGAATTGCTAATAAACTCTATATTTTTTGCCACACATAAAAAATTGTAATAATTCAAAAAAAATCTAATTTATTTCGGTTGTTAGTTATTTTAATTACATGATTATCACTTTGTTATCATGAGTAAGGACTCATTTTGTTTGTCAGAAATTTTCTTTTTTCTCCCCTCATCCTAATTATGGACAACACAAAATAACAAAACAATTGCACCTCTACTTCTAAAGCCCTTCCCAGACATCCTTGTTTCCCATAAATTGGTATTTAAATACCAACTGATAACTTGTTGTATTCAGCCCCTCAAGGCTATTAACAACCTGATTTCTACCCTCCTCTGTTGTGTCTGCTAATGAGTGAACTTCTCACTAGTAAACCCTAACATTTACGAGATAAAAATAACATCTGTAAGTTGGCACGTGATTTTGCACTACCTTCAGCTCTGCTGAGATGACATGTTAATCAGAGGTACTTAGAATCTTAAGTCAGTTTTGCAATAATTTTTCAGGTGCATTTTCAGGGTCTGTGAAGACCAAAGACCTGTGTTGGATGCCTTTGCATATTATTTTTAACAAAAGGATCCGAAAAGGTGACCTACCTTTATGTGTCAGGCGTAACCGGGGGTGAGTGGTATCAGCTGTGTGACCTCCTGTCCAGAGCTCCAGTAAGTAACCCCACAGGAGCCAGGTGAGAACGTATCCCGCGGATGCCATACTGCCGCTCACCGTGCAAGCTCTCCGATCCTGAATTTAAGGCGGGTTTGAGTTTTACTTAGGACTCCCCTCCAGGGGCAGCGTGGGAGAGGCTTTGTGAGAAATCGAGCGCGTTGTCATCAGAGAGCACAGTTCCAAAGTGCCATTTGTCAGACGGTATTTAGATATGCAAAACCTTTCTTTCCCCCCGGACAGTTGTTTATAAGCCGGGAGCAAGAGGACATTCCAAGGAGTAAGTCTTCAGAGCCATGTCCTGCACCCTCTTCGGTAACTACGCCAGTAGGCTCAAGAAGAAACTGTATTTCTTAGCCACTTCTGCAAGCGGCTCATTCAGGAAAAAGCCCCCGAGCACACGCGCTGCCTTCCTACCGCGGAGCTATTCTCTTCTGGCTCCGTGAAGCCTCTCAGTCAGCCTCTTGCACTGACTTGCCAAACAGCCAGTTTTAATTCACCTTTCACCTTGCTAATTAAAAACAAGAAGTGCCATTCCCTCTAGGAGTTGCAGGATCCACCCTGCAGGGAGGGATGCCGTTCTGTCAGCGAGCTGTGTTTACAGGGAAAGTTCAGGCAGGGTTGAGCAGCGTACTTGCTGTTTCTAGGAAGTGTTTCTGGTGCACGTGCCCTGCTCCCACCTCCCCCTGCCAGTATTCAGGCCGCGTCACTCAGCCGCAGGAGGAAAGTCAGCGCCGTTGTGATGGGAAAGGGGCAATCAGGAGGGAGAACGGTGTGTGTAATAGGGGGATTATTTAAGAATGTATAACAGATGAGGATGTTGTGTCAGGGAGGGCGTTTAAATGCTCAGTCACCAAGAATAACCCTTAAATAAATACTAATTCATTTTAAACCATCAATTTGTCACCATCTTGTACCCAAATCGATGTTTTTTAGCGTTTCCACTGAAAATTATTTTCACTTTTATGGTCCTTCATATTGATTACATCTTACAAATGTTATTTTTAACTCCTGTAAGAGAAGTGTGCCTCAAGAGCCTGAAAAAAATGTTATCTCTGTTTCATAGAGGTGGTAGAACTAACAAGTTATTTTGCTGAGGCAAAATCTTCAAATCAATTAAAAGCAGATCATAAATTTTATCTCAACTTTAAGACTAATTAAATTTTCAAGTAATTTTCTCCTATGTAAGATAACTATGGTAAAATTATCTTATGTGGGAGATTTTCTATCCAACAGACCCCAGTAAAGCACGTATAAGAAAACTCAGGATGTGAAATACTTTAGGATTCAACTGCTATGCACTTTCAGAGTTTATTTTCCTAGACACTACTTTGTGTAAATAAGTTTAACACAATAGGTCAACTTTACAATCTACTTTCAATCAATCTCAAAAACTAAACCAAACACTCTGTAGCTGTTGGCATGGAAAGGAACAGTATTATTTTAAGATATCAATGAACTTGAATAGATTTTTGATACTTGAGAGTTAAATGGTAAACAAATTTTAACTATGATAAAACTTTTTCTTATTCAGTATTTTAAATGATAATGATAATGTATCTCTCTTTTTGAGAGATACATTTTTTAAATTATGTAATTGTTACAAAAAACAATACAGGTTACCCTGAAATTTTGCATTATAAACATATATAAACAAATGTAGAGCTAGGCATTCTCTACCCATTTTCCTAGGCATGATATAATCTATTACAAGCAGAGTATATTTAGCAAAATGTAAATGTCACTGGATATTATAAATAATTAGATTTCTAAGGTCTAAAAAAGATAACAAATGCTAAACATTATTTTACAGTAAGCCGGCATGAAGTATTTAGAGACTTTTAACCTGGGGTGGTCTCTGTAGGCACTTGCATATTTTAAAAGCCAGTCTGATGAGCTACAGAACTACAAGTTGCTGTAACTGTGGTATACTGTGCCTTTGGAATTCTTTCTCACTTTCTTCCAGAATTGAGGTAACTAGAAAGTAAATAGCAACTTTTACATGTACTATCTAATGGTAGGATTCTGGAAAAGTAAATAGGACCTTTATTACAAAGATATGGCTACTCTCATACACCTAAAATTCTACCTAAGATTACACAGCGCATGTCCTAAGTCAGTTATGGAACTGAGGCCGTGTAAAATGTATCCAATTTCGTTAGGATACCAGACGCATGCCAGTAAATATCAATGGGAGAATAAAGGTTATGAATGCCAGTTATGTACAAAAAAGTTACACAGTGAGATTCATCTTTAACTTTACATGTTATCCTTCATATTAAGAGAGTAAGACATCATGTCACATGCCAGAGTAATGAGTTTCTTTGGTTTTCTCAAAATGTGCTTTGGTTTATCCTCTGTCATCAATGCCATTGCATATTCCTTTTAACTCCTTTCTTTATCCTTCTACCTTTCTCTCTAGCCTACGTAAAATGTGCAGATGGTGCCCCCAAAAATTACTATTAAAAACACCTGAAAATGCAGAACTACCCATGTGGCTTTAGCCACTGGCAATACAATGAAGAGTCTTTGACACCAAATCTGTTATTCACATCATAAAATAAAATAAGAACTCACAGAAGTAGGGTGATCATATAATTTGTCATTCAGGTAAGACATTTTTTTAGAGTAAAAGAGCTTTCTATTCATAATTATGTGTAAACTAAGAATATTATAAGAAATCAGGGTATCAAAACCACCTTACTTGGGAGAGATTTCTAGGTATCATTGAAAAACATGAAAATGGGGGGAAAAAAAAAACTGACTTGCCACCAACAGAGAATGAAGAGCTTTAGTGAACAAAAGAGCTTTGATACTAGCAACAATATTTGTTGATATTATATTTGATTTGAGAAGCGCTAGACTATCAGTTTGGATACATTAAGTAACACAGACAACAGCAGCAACAGGGGAGATGAAAATGGCCATTGTGAAGGGATCGCCTGGCGGGCCAGATATCTCATTCCAAAATCTTAACTGTTTATTGCTAGGGTCACAACACTGTATGGAGAGCAACTCCGTGTGGCAGTTAGAGGAAAAAACGGGAAATTGAGTGTGCCTCAGGAGTTCGAGGCCCTCCCATGGTGGCTTCTGTCACTAGTTCTCCAATTGTAATAGCAACTGGTCCCTGAGACAATCCCTCCCAGTATGTGGTCCCAGACCTTATGGACTGCATCCTGTGGGGTACTTGTTAAAGGGTAGATTCCTCTGCCCCACCCTATATTCCCAGATTGCTAAATTGTACGTACTCAAATTTGAGTTTTACTGTGATTCCTTTAGGTCAGTGTTATTCAATTATGAAACATCTGTTTATCACGTTCACAATTTTTATCATAATAGCATAGTATCTGCAATTAAAATTTAACTAAAATGAACCATTTCCTCATAGGCTTGATGTCCTACTTATATTTCTCAAATAAATTCGAAAAACAGCAAAAATTGTAAAAGGCTGTCTCTGTATCACTTAAAATCATCTCACATACTGTGGGAGACAGTACTAACGAATGGCCTCAAGGATATTCATTCTTTTTTTCCTTCCCACTGGAAAGATGGGAGAAATAGATTAGATAGATATAGATATAGATATAGATATAGATATAGATATAGATGATATAGAGGATATATAGATATAATTATATGGGAAACTGTACTTCCCAGCCCTTTGGCAGTTTAACTAATTTTGACCAAATAAACACAAGCAAAAGCGATGAGTGTCACACCTGGCCTGAGGCAGTGAAATACTTCTGAGTAATCCTTCTGCCTCTTTCAAGTTTTTCTACAGTGGAAGAGGTAGCCTCATGTCGAATGCATACATTTTACCTACATGCTTTAGGACACGTGCTCTGAGACACACATATAGCACGAACAAGCCACTGATACAGTATTTCTTCCTATCTGTCACTAAAGCTACTTCAGCAGAAGTGACTGCAACGGCCAGCAAGATATGTGAATACTTGGGGGCAAGTAAAAGAAAAAGTGATTCTCTGTGGCATTTTTAGAATGGGATTGGAATTACCTTTGGGTTTTCAAGTTGAACAGGGTACACAAAAATGATGTTGCAAGCAGTATGAATAGGTGAAGACTATAGCGCTTCATCTCACTATCATGATAAAAACCATTAACAAACCAAAGTTTCACAATAGCAATGACGATAAACCTTATCCACAGTGGCCATTGCATTTCAGGTTCACTAATCCTTCTTCTTCTCCTGCTAACCCTGCTGCATCTCCTATGTTCCAGTATCACCTGCAGTTACTGCCGGGGCCACCGTCACTACTGCTGGGTTTTGTAGGCAAGATTGCTGATGCATTTATTGGTCAGTCAGTTCAGATGCTTTTTGTCACAGAACCTGTGAAGGTTCCAGAAGTCTGTATTGAACATTTCCACATTCACTGATTCAGGAAGATGAACAAAAACAGACAACCGAATCATTCCCAATTTGTATAGAGTATAGCATCCCGTCAGTCAGTACCATCCAAGATCCAATCCAGTTGCCTGCCCAAAAGAGATCCGGTTGATACCATTGTAATGTCATCATTTAAATAACTAACAATTCAATAAATTTGTCTTTTATTTTTTCATTTTGATCATCTATTCATTAAATTTGAGCAAAAATTATACTTTATAGAATTTCAAATTCTTTGTTTCTGACTTTCCCTGAGTTTATTCTCATTTTCTCTTTGATCCCTGACAATAAAGAAAAACAGAAAAAACATTTTGAGCATTTTATGCCAAGTATTGGCTTTAACTGATTTTCATCAAAGAGCAGTGATTGTTCTCAGGCTCTTTCTATGAAAAAATAAAATTGTTATGTGTGACATTAACACTGAAAATCCTTTAATTTGTCAGTCCTGAGAGGTTTCTCTATATTCTTCCTTATAGGTTATAGGGAATTCCTAAAAACGACAGAGCTCCAATCAGCAGCTTAAAAAAAGTGTAACAGAAACCTCCATCATATATTGTTTTTCATGTCTGTTGAAATAACATATTTCTATGTTATTGGTGCCACCATGGTGAGCTGTTTATAATACATGACCAATATTTTCAACACTTAACAGCATACATCAAATCAATTTCATTTTGATGGAATAAAAATAATGATTACTGTTAATTTGTTATTTTCTGCATGCTAAGCCTGTGAAAGACACAATTATACAAAATTCAATTTAATTCTGACAACAACCCTACGCAATAGATACTATTTTTATTGCCACTTATATATAAGAAGAATCTGGAACGCAGATGTGAAGTAACTTGAATGAGGTGAAATACAATTAAGCAACAAAGCCACCAGTTTAAAAAAGCCACTCTAGGACCTGTGTTCCAACCATTACACTTGTCCTCTCAGAGAATATTATTTAGATAAGGTTTCATGAGGATGCTTTGAAATTCTACACCAATAGACACTTATCTTTAATAAATTTTAATAATGAACTGTATATGGTTTTAAAATAAAAACCTTTCGAGGCAATCAAAACTCAGTCTCTGTAATTAAATTCACCCAATAAATTCTCCATCAAGGTTGTGTCAGATGGTTGAGAATACTCTGTTCATCCTTTTCAGGTTAAAGACTGTCAGCTGCACAAATTTTAATATTGTTTAATTGATTGAATACTGGCCCTTGTATGCTACTAGGTCTGATAAGAATCTTCTTAGCTTGGTAATCAGTCATAGCACTGCAGCCAAATACAGTGAGCAAAGTTATTAAAGAACAAATTTCTAAGTGAACTAAGAAAATAAGTATTTCAAGAAAAATTAGCAGGTAATAATAGTTATTCTTATATGTGGAAATATGTATAAATGTACACATGTGTGCATATACATGAGCAGGCACATTTCTAGTTATGGTTATAAGAGAAAGAAGACGTTAGCAAGAAAGGATTTAAGGGAAATAAATCACTTGCAGATAGTTACTGATGTTAGTGTTAATTTTTCCAAAAGATTCCAAGATTTTCAAATAATGTTAACACTAATGTATCTAAAATAAAGTCAACATTTTATACTCAGTCCATTTATGAAACAGACTCACTTTGAGACCAATAATACGTCATATAAACTACAGTAAAATAGTTACCCATCCACTGGCTTCTTTAATCTCCTTCTACAATTTAAGACCACATATATATTTTTTGTCTTCCTGGAAAGAAGCGACTTAATTCTTCAAAGGTCATTTTTTGGATTATTTACTTTTTAAAAAAGGAGGGAAGAAAGGAGTGGGGAAAAAGAAAGTAAGAGATGATGCACTGTAATTTTTTTAAGTGTTTCTTTATTTCATCTTAAATCCTTGTTGATTTTCTCTACGATCTCCATTGCTTTTTAGATAGAACTGTTAAAGTTAGATCACTTGGCATGGAATAATTTATTTAATAAATATATTACTGGGTGTATGATATTTGCAAGGCATTCTATATAGTTTAAGATATTCAGAAAGCAAAACTTAGGGGTTTTTTTGTTAATTATTTGTATCATTTCTTTAGTGGTTCACTTTGTCTTGACAGAGGATGAATGTCCAATGTATAAGCATTAAGTGAAAAACAAACAAACAAACTATCCCATTATGAAAGACGAAAAGAAAGAACTTAGATAAAGCAAATGCAATTATCTATTAGTGAGTTGGCAAGAAACTAAGCAAAAAAGTCAAATATTTTGCAATGTATTATAGTATCTTCAATTGTCATACAGTTGGCAGATGTATATAAAATTTTATATATCATAAAGCTGCCATCAACTCAATGAATATACCTGTTTCACATTAAAATAAATGGAAACAACTTTAAAGTTGTGAAGAATCTGACAGAAAATCAGAATATTCAAAATAAATCATATTTTGGCTATGAAAGTGAATTTTAGAGTTCAAAGGAATCACAATGACCAAAGAAAAAACCTGGCAGAAGTCCTGTGAAGACTCTTTTCCCCCGAGGACTTCTTTTCCTTAACACCATTCCAAATAACCATCTATGGAAGAGAGAATATAATGCATAGAAAAAAAATGTGACGTTGAATTCACTAGTGAGTTTGCAAAGATGAAACAAGAAAGCTAAACTCATTATTTCATGTCATCTTTTATTTAGCTTTACTTCAGTTTCCACACATGACTTGGCCAACTTCTTATCGTGCATCAGCCAGATTTTTCTTAAGGCAGAATTGCAGGTACAGTGCCTTTTATTTGAATCTATTGTTTCATTGTTGGGGTTATTTTTGATGGGCAGTTATGAGGGGTTACTTTGCATTACTGGGTAGTTCTGGTCCGTTCAGTCCCAGTACATAACACTAGCACCATGTGGAGGCCAAGACTGGAATTACACGTTTTCAGTTGTGAACAAAACCAGATTACAAGCCTATTAATGTGCAAAATACAAGAATGTGCTTTATGCAATAATAATATGACACCTTATGTTCTGAGAATAGCCATTTTACATGGCTGATTGAATAGGTCTTGCAAGTTAAGGGGAAAAGGATTTAACTGTTCCTTGTAAAACTTTTAAGAATTTGAAGATTCTGTTCAAGAAATATTTTCTGAACAAAAAGGCTTACAGTTTTGAAGAGAAAACCATAAATGTGTCAAAAACAAGGTATTTGGTAAATAGGAAAATGTTTCTTGTGAGAATATGTTCATTAAAATTTAGCAAACTCAGTTGAAAATTAATGGTCCCTAATTTTGACTCTTGCATCTCATGCCTAAAGCATCTCTAATATTATCATTATTACTATGAGACAATGATACGATTGCCTATAAATATGTCCTCTTTATATTATCCCTTGTTTTTAACAATATGAACAGAAAATATCGGCTGCTCTAAACCTCAACCTCACTCCACTTGCTTGCCAAAATAAATAATAAATAAACAAAAAAAAATGTCCTTCCCCAGAGATCAAAACAGAAATATTTCAAACTAGAATTTCACTTTGTGTTAGATAAGAAGACTAAGAAATTAGCATGTTTCAAAGGACAAATTACTTTTTGTGCATAGAACTGTATCTAAAATTAATTGCAGGAGAAGCTTATTGAATTGGCCAATAATCTAAAGGTAGATCAATTATCACTATAAGGAAAAGTATAAAAGTGGAATTTCAATAAAAACTGTGTACTCTGAATGAAATTTTAATAACTGAACATGAAAAGTTAATTGGTGTACTATATACTTCTAATAAGCTTGATAAGCTTTATCCAGGACTAAATAAAAGAAATAACGTGTGTTGCAAATAAAACTGAAAATCAAATTAAAGACTTTGTGATTGATGTAAGTTTTAAAATAAAAAGTCTACCAAGTACTTTCAATGAAGTCAGCTTTATAGCATTAAAAATAGCATATCATCTATTTCTGATTACCCAGTTAAAGATTACATTAATTTGCCCCGGTTGGTGTGGCTTGATAGATTGGGTACCCACCTGCAGAAAGGTTGCCAGTTCGATTCCAAGTCAGGGCACATCCCTGGGTTGGCTGGGTTGATGGCCAGGTCCCCAGTTGGGGGCATGAGAGAGACAACCGATCACTGTTTCTCTCACACATCATATTTCTCTTTCTCCCTCCTTTCCCCTATCTCTAAAAATAAATAAATAAAATCTTTAATAATATTAATAATAATAATTAGGCACAAGAGGCCCTTTTTAAAAAATTGTGGTAATTTGCTTAAATGCACAGAATGCTCTTTCCTATAGTTTTTAACTAAACAATATTAACAGCTAAATGATATGAAAATAATTCAAATATAATTTTACCCATTCTAAATAAGCAGTCAAGTAAACTAAATGTTTCTCCTAGAATTTTCTGATATTCCTATTATTCAGTTCACACTCCTTGTATCAAGTTCATTCTTTTCTGTAGGATCAAGTAATTCCTGTCTGTTAGATAATCCCCATCCTCATGAAAAATGTAGTACCAACATTTCCCATCTTTAAAATAAATCTCTTCCTATCCTCATTTATCCTCCAGCTAAAGGCCCATTTCCGAGTTTCAATTTTTACAGAGATTCCTTCCAAATATTGTCTGTACTCTGTCTTCATTTGTTCACCTCTTGTTTTCTCTTGAATCTACTCTATTAGTTTGAAATAGGTTTGGTTGCAGTTGGTAAAAAAATGCAAACAACAGTTCCTTAAATATGACAAATTTGACTTCTTCCTCTTATAAACCCAGTCCAGGGCTGAGGCCAGGGCTGGCGCGGCAGAATAATGAACTAACTGACTAATACTAACACGAGAAACTTCTGTCTTGCTTATCCTTCCTCAATAGGTGGCTTCCATCTCACAGTCAAAGCTTCAGCCATAACACCCTCTTTGCAGCCAAAAATAATTAGGAATTAATGAAAAAGGACATGCCTTCTTCATTTTATACTTCTAGAGAAATCTATTATTCCTGACCTCTAAATTTTTGAGTGCCACATGATTCACTCCCTGTCAACTTACCTAAGCTAAATTACCTTTCTGAGAATTTCCTTTCTCACCTATTTCTAGTTAGGTTGAGCCAAAAGGGAAACTTTTAGGAGATTGGGATGGTGGAAGGGAAACAGTGTCATTTTGTAACACACACTTTCCTGTATTTGCATCTGTAACTACTTCACCTTCCCAGGAACCTCCTTCAGCTCTTTTGTTTCCTGGAAGAGGTATGTGTGTTTAACGTCACATCCTGGCTTCTGCTGGACACCCATCAATGTCAGAGGCAACAATTGCTGACATGGGTTTCAGTCTGTTCTAATTGGGTGCAAGTTTGTATTTGTGGGTTCCAGCTTGTTTTTCTTAGTCCACTTTACATCAACCTTCTTCTCTTTTGACTGCCTGCTCTGTGTTCTTAAAAGTCTAGTATCTGACATGAAGACAACAGCTTTATAGAGACTTATTAACCAGCTTCCACAAAAGGACAAGGTTAAATCCCTCTTATACATCCATATATATCTGCTATGGGTTTTACTTCTTTAATTAAACCCTGACTGATTACACCCCTCTAACAATCTCATGCAACTCCATAGCTTTTCATAATGTCTGTGTGCTGAGGATCCCAAATTTACATCAACAAAGTCAACCCCTCAACCTCCCACCCCTAGTAAACTCAAACATATATCCTATTGCTTTCTGGATATTTCCACTTGGATTTTAATGAACATCTTTAACATGTTCAAAGCAGAACTGTTAGTTTCTTACTTGCCCTTTCCTCTTCAATCTACCGGTAACCCTACTTCCCCCATCCCAGTAAATGGAAACGTCCAGGTCCCTTCCCACCGATATTTTTCTGCTCCATATCAATTAGAATAAAAGTCAATTTCTTATAGTGATCTATGAGGTCTTCTTGATCTGGCTTCTGCCATGTCTTCTGATTTATCTATTATTCTTTTTCTCCTTCACCCCACTGGAGCCACACGACTCCCTTGACAGTGCTCAACCTGCGTGGTAGAGCACAGTCCCACTTCAGGGTCTTTGCACTTGCGTTCCCTCTTTCTATAAAGAGTTCTCCTCAGAAATCCATGTCTTACCTCAATAATAATTCTAAATTTTTATTACAAGTCATAAAGTTAAAAAGACAGGATTACTAAGAAAATAAATGCTGAACATAATTTATTATAATTTATAACACTAAACATTGCTTTCCTATATTTCAATTACCTGTAAATATGTACGGTGATGTTTTTACAGGAAAGAATTCCTTTCAGACCAATACTTAGAGTAAAATGTCATGTTTTAAATCCTGCTTTAACATTATGTGGCTCAGTGCCCTTAGTCAAAATATTAACTTTTGAACATCGTTTTCTAGCATCTGTAATAGAGATAGTTATGCTAAGTAAGCTTAAGTGGAGTAAGTACATTCTGAAACTGCTATGGTTATATTCAAAGCTTTAATATGCAAATAGGTCTATAATTTTTCTATATTATGTTGTATTATCATGAACACATTAAAATATTTAAATAAGCACTTCTATTTCAATATTTTGTTGGTATGAAAAGATCTGCATGATGGGCTCTAAATGTGTGAGGGTTTTTTTTGCTACAAGTTGAACAATGGGTTAAAATACAATGGGTTCCTTTTAAGAACTCTCTCCTATCAGATACTTCTGGAAATAACATTACGAAAAGGATAATTGATTTTTTGAGATTTAAATAACTTGGTTCTTGTGTCATTTCTAAAGTTCCATATATTCAGAGCCATGGCTGTAGATGTGGAGTGTCTCCTGTGAGTTGTTGAAGAGATGTAGGTAGTAGGCAACCCAATGCCTCTCCATTCCCACTAATGAAATGAATGACCTTTTCGGAAAGACAATCTTGCCTCTCAGAATAAAAGGGAGCTAATATCTTACAATCAATATAGGAACAGTCTTTAAAACATTTTCAACAAGGTCAGAATTTACAGGAGTACAAAATGTTTTTGAAAACTATGCTGAACAACTTAATCTCCAGAGCAAAATATATTATAAAATCTGTACCTTAGTTTCCTTTATGTTAGGGATTTGTTTCTTTGTAAAATTAGACTCATTTAGAGATTTTTTTAAACATATTCATTACTAAAATAATCATTACTTATGTGCCAGAAAAATAATATTTATTCTGACCAAATTTATACTCCTTGATAAGGTTACATTACCATGACAAGCCTGGATGTACTCAACATAATATATTCATCTCAATATACTCATTTACTTGCTACTGAAGAATGAAAAAAATGAATGAAAGAAAATAGATCAAATACTTCAAGTTAAAAATAAGTTTTATTATTATCAGAAAAATTATAATTACCATAAAAAAATTGGGGGAGGGCGATGGATATATTCTCTATCTTGAATGTAGTGATTATTTCACACATGTATACTTGTGTCAAGAATTATCAAATTATACATCTTATTATATGTTAATTATACCTTGATAAATCAGTTTAAAATTAATAATTAACATAGTAGGTATACATTTTTGAACTTATAAAATGTTTTTAGAATATAATTATTCAAGATAAGCCTAGCTTAGAGGAATTATGGGAAGAAAAATAAAATTTTAAATCATCATGCTCTGTTCTAAAGCAAGTAAGATGATCATTTATAACTATATTTGGCACTAACATACAATCCTGATACAACACAACTTTTTTCCAATGAATAACCTTTTGTTTCTTTTAGCTGTGATCAAAACCTTGTTTTTTTGAAAATGAAGTTTCAAAATTCATCTCTTTCTCCCCACAACAGGGAACTGTGGGTTTCCCACCATTCTGGTCTAGAGGGGCAGACACAGCAGCCATAAGACCTCAGTACCATCAATACCCATCCATCTCAAAGGCAATTGCTCCTTCTCCTTTTTAAAGGTTCTGCTGTTCTGGAACGTATACCTTTTGAACTAACCACTGTCTTCTCATTGATGCTGCCTACGACCTCTTTATTAGCTCCAGTCTTTCATCAAAGACTATGGCACTTAGGATGGCACTCTAAATGATTTCAGTATTCGGATGACTGGCTTACCCAACACTTTCTGTTCCTTGAGTTTCTAATTACCACTGATTAGCTCCTTCCTCTAAACTCCAATCTCATGGTCACGACTTGGATATTTTTTACTACAAAATCTCTCCATTTCCAAAAGCAGTAATTCTGTAACCATCCTCAGGGCAAAACCTCCTCTAACCCAAATTTAATTTTGCAATCCTTCAATTTCTAAACCTCAGAGGCCAGAGAACAAGTATGTTAGGTTTTGCACCCAGAGAGTCTCTGCCTGAAGTACTAAACTCTGCTGTTACAGTGCAAAAACAGCTGTAGACAATATGTAAACAAATGGACATGGTTGTGATGGAAATATAAGCTTTTTAAATGGACACTGAAGCTTGAATTTCTTACAGTTTTCATGTGTCTCAAAATATTCTACACCTTTGATATTTTTTCAACCATTTAACAATGTGACAAACTACTTTTAGCTGCAGGCTATATGAAAACAGGGCCAGATTAGTTTTGTAGGCTTTCACCTGAAACCCCTGCTATATCTCATCAGTACATTTAGATCATTCACCTTTTGGCGCCCAGTTCCTCATCTTTCTCCTGTCTTTACTTCCACCTTTATCCTGCTTTCTTTCTAAGTTGGCCCAATTTTAATGATGCTATCACCAATAACATAAACCCCTTAGTTCCCCTCTTTTATTCTTCAACCATCTGGCAAAACAACAGCCTTGTATGAACACAAGTCCATATTTTCTCCATGACTAAACCGAAGGTAGTTAGACACTGCTGCAGAGAGGAATGAAGTTATCTACTAAATATATAAACTAACCCAGCTGGGCTCTCTACACCGCTGGAGCTGAGGACTATCTCATACTCAATTAGGGAAGGATACATTTCAAGTTCACTCAGATTGTTGGTGAAGTTCAGCTTATTGTGACTGTAGGGCTGAGGATTTCAGTTTCTTACAGGCTGTCCGGGAAAGCTGCCCTCAGTCAGAGAGGGTCCCCATAGATTCTTGTCATGTAGGATTCGCCAACATAGCCACTGGCTTCCCTAAAGTGAGCAAGGGAAAAAGAGACTCCAACCAGGCAGTAAGATTTATATAACATAGTTGCAGAATCAATATGCAAAAACATGTACATCGGATCACCTTTGCTATACTTGATATGTTATATATAGTTATATCACCTATAAGATGGAAATGCACCCTGAGTTAAGAAAGGCACATTATACTTAAAGGGAAATTTTAAATGTTCATTCCATGGTATATGAATTGCCTCCTATTCACCATTCATTCTATTCTTTGCCCAGCTGTTTTGTTTAAGTTTTGCAATAATTGATCACTTTAAAGGCACTTTCATTTTAAAGATCTTCCAGCAGTTATCAGTAATATAACATAGTAAATATAGTAATATTAAGATCTATATAGGTTAAAAAAAATAGATGGGTCATATTTGTTTTGGCTTATTTTTAAAAATTATTTTGTTGAGATAATCTCCGTTGAAAACCAAGTCTGCAGCTTAGGCAGTTTGCTGTTGTCTTTTGTAGGTGGATTCTGACCAAACTGTTATCAAAGTTACATCTGACCTAACAATTTGCTGTTTTCATAAATACAATGACACTTTTGTGAAAGTATTTATAATCGTACCTTGGACACCATTGTAGACTTTCAGTTTACCCAGTTATTCATCTGTATGGTAATCCTTACAAAATAAACACCAAAAATAGCTTTATAATAAAGAACAAATTATGTATTTGTATGCATGCAGGCTAACACAAGCTCTGTCTCTCAATATACTCAGGGAATTTGATGAAAGTTTTGAAGAAATGCTTATAACTTGTTAGATTAAAATAAATGTTTACAGTTTGTTAATTCTATAAAATACTTAGATTTTTACAGTTTAGACAATTTTAAAATGATTAAAATTTAATATTCTACTTTTAGGTTCTTTCCATTCCTAAGTCGTAGGGCAATAAATTATTTTTTAATAATAAGAAGCATTGGTATCTTTCACTCATAACGGTAAGTGAGGGAAAGTGAGAGTTGTAAGTGGTACCATTTTCATCAAGAAGCCAACACAACTCCAGAATTCATTTCAGTGGTTTTGTATTTGATGTATTAACATTTGTCATCACATTGCTATAAAGATCTTTATTATTTTAAAATGGGAAGAACTATGCTATTCACATTATTTTTGTTTTTCCTCATGCAGGCAATGTACAATGAACATATTAGCCAGCACTGCAGTATGATTTCAATTATTTCTTTTTGTTTTGAGTTATGATTACCTTAGTTTTAATTTTGCTTTGCTTTGTTTAGGTGTATAGAACTTCTTTTGTATTTCTGGAATACATTCAGAAGAACTAAGGCTTTTAAAATATCTTTTGTGTATTTAAAAATAATTTTCTAAATATCCATTAACTTTATAAACACACACACACACACACACACACCAGTTGTCTTCCCTTTATGTGCCCAAGTACCCGCCCTCTTATGAAGTGATCCTTCATTTGATGCCTTTTTGAAATCTAAAATTCAGGTATGCCTGTAGCCATTCTTTTTTTAGGCTTAGCATGTGAAACTGAGTAATCATTACTCATTCTCCAAACTTTCAGTTATCTTTACTGTGTTTTCCAGTCGTCTCTTTAGGACACCAAGGACAAATAAAATGTGACACACCCAGATATTAGAATATTAGGTTGCCATTTAAAATCATTTTTTGGATGCTCAGTTAATAATATGTAAGAAGCTTATGAAATAGTATTAGTGAGGAAATTAGAATACAAAATTCTATATAATGTAATGTTTGTATTTGTACAAAAATATCTGGCTAAATTGAGAGTTTAACACTGTGTCTCTGAAGAAAATGGTTTTCATAATTTAAAATTTCTTCTTTATAATTTTCAAAAGATTCTATAAGTATATATTACAGGTACAATAAAGGACATTTCTTTTCATGACCATTTTATTGTCTTTGATTATTGTCTCTAATATAATTTGCATGTATTTGAGAATAGATCCATTCTATTTACAATTCTATATTTTGCTTCTCAAATATTCTATTACTTCTAATAAAAAGTCACCTTATAACAGGTTGCTATGCTGTAGAACTGATGTCATCAAATTATGCCACAGGCTAAGACAGCCCACAGTGAACTAAGAATGGTTTAGCATTTTTTAATGTTGGGGTGAAAATCTAAAGAACAATATTCTGTGATATGTAAAAACTAAGTTTAAACTTCATTGTTCATAAAGTATTACGGAAACACAGACACACACATTTGTTTCCATATTACCTGGGACTGCTTTTACACTACAACTACATGGCTGAGCAACTGCAACAGAAACTAAATGGCTCACAAAACCTAAAATATTTACTATTGGGCCATTTACAGAATGCTAGCTAACCCTTGATCGAGGTCTTGGGTTCCCAAATTTTATATGAACAGAAATCACAAAGAGGATCTTTTTATATAAATTTTGATTCTTTGGCTTAAAACTGCATTTTAAACAAGTTCCAGGCAATGTTAATGCTGCTGATCCACAAACCACACTTTAAGTAGGAAAGCTCTGGCTTAGCACTCTAACATAATACGTGAAATGTGCTAGTTACAAAAAATGATATTTAAAAAAATCATGTCCAGAACGTTTTTTAAAATTGTATTTCCCTGTGTGTGTGTGTGTATGTTTGAAACCTCAAATCACCCTTTTATTGAAATTAGTAATAATGGATCTGGACAGATTGTAAGTAGGGATAGAGAGAAACGTATAATAAAAGAAATAGTTACAGAGCATTAAAGCACAGTAAATTTATAGGGGAATATTTCTAAATATTCTGGCCCTTATAAAGTATTCAACACAGTTGCACACAATTGTATTTTCAGATATAATCATTCATGTAATGATAGGAATTAAACATACTATATTACCACAAAGATATTAAAATATTCAATTCTAACATACTTATTAATATATGTGCATATAAATTCTATAAATTATTAGATTATAATTGCTTAGTTCTTTCCCCTTTTTGACAAAATTACTCAAAGTCTTTTAAAAATCACAAAGAAAATAGCTCTGGTAAATTATTGTTAAGTATTGGCTATACACTGTAGGAGTGGCCCCTAAGCCTCTTTCTCAGTAACGATAGAATGACAGTAGGCCACCGTGTTGGAAAAGCTTTCCCAGGGGAAACTAAGGAGTTACAGTCTTTGCTATGTGGAGGGCTGTCTTTCTAAATTGCTTCCTTTCCTTTAGACTGGTATGGTAAGGATGAGCTTGTGATTATCTTCTCTCGGGAGGTCTGTTTGTCCTTGTAAAATTTAGCAAAACCAGAGAAAGGACCCCTGAGGTGGCCAGTTTATAGCCGCTCTTCTCTAAACTTTAGGGAGAAGTATTCTTTTATTTGGATGAAGACTCTTTGTCTCTGGTTAAAAGGAGAGGATGTTCTAGAAATAAGATCAGGAAAAACACCACTAAGCCTAATTCAAATCTTAAGGTCTTAAAACTAGAGGGATAGTAGAATTCCCACATTAATTTGGGATTAAAGCCTTGGTAATAAAAACAAATAAATAATTACACATAAATTTACATTTTCATTTACACTGTAGTTGCATTCCTGGAAGATCCCAAATCCTGTATTTGTCTCTGTGTGTGTGAGTGTTGTGAAATCTTTTATTTCTTTTTTTTAATTTTAATTTAATTTTTATTTTTTTATTGTTGTTCAAGTATAGGTGTCTCTATTTACATCACCCCACTTTTCCCCACCCCACACCCCATCCTCAATTCTACCCCCCTTTAGCTTTGTCCATGGGTCCTTTAACATGTTTCTTTTCTGGACCTTTCACCTTCTTTGCTCCGTTATCCCTCTCCCCACTCCCCTCTGGTTGCTCTCAGTTTGTTCTTCATTTCAATATTTCTGGTTTTATTTTGCTTGCTTGTTTGTTTTGTTGATTAATTTCCACTTACAGATGAGATAATATGGTATTTGTCTTTTACCACTTGGCCTATTTCACTTAGCATAATGCTCTCCAGTTCCATCCATGCTGTCACAAAGGGTAGAAGCTACTTCTTTCTTTCTGCTGCATAGTATCCCATTGTGTAAAGGTACCATAGTTTTCTGATCCACTCACTTACCGATGGGTACTTAGGTTGTTTCCAGCACTTGGCTATTATAAATTGTGCTGCTATGAACATTGTGGAGCATAGGTTCTTTTGAATTGGTGTTTCAGGATTCTTAGGGTATAATCCCAGCATTGGAATTGCTGGATCAAAAGGCAGTCTATTTTTAGTTTTTTGAGGAAATTCCATACTGTTTTTCACAGTGGCTACACCAGTCTGCATTCCCACCAACATGTACTAGGGTTCCCTTTTCTTCACATCCTCGCCATCACTTGTTGTTTGTTGATTTGTTTATGATGGCCATTCTGACTGGTGTGAAATGGTATCTCATTGTGGTTTTAATTTTCATCTCTCTGATGGCTAGTGGTGCTGAGCATCCTTTCATATGTCTCTGGGCCCTCTGTATGTCCTCTTTGGAGAAGTGTCTGTTCAGGTCCTTTGCCCGTTTTTTAATTGGATTGTTTGTCTTCCTGGCGTGGAGTCATGTGAGTTCTTTATATATTTTGGAGATCAGACCCTTGTCCAAGGTATCATTGTCAAATATATTTTCCCATATGGTTGATTCCCTTTTCATTTTGCTGATGTTTTCTTTAGCCATGCAGAAGCCTTTTATTTTGATGAAGTCCCATTTGTCTATTCTTTCCTTTATGTCCTAGAGCAAACTCTAGGGGACATATTGGTGAAAATATTGCTGCATGGAATATCTGAGATCTTCCTGCTTATTTTCTTCTCTAGGACTTTTTATGGTGTTGCAACTTATTTTTAAGTCTTTTATTCATCTGGGGTTTATTTTTGTGTATGGTATACGCTGGTGGTCAAGTTTCATTTTTTTACATGTAGCTGTCCAGATCTCCCAACATCATTTGTTGAAGAGGCTATTTTTATTCCATTTTATGCTTCTGCCCCCTTTGTCAAATATTAATTGACCATAGAGACATGGGTTTATTTCTGGGCTCCCTATTCTGTTCCATTGATCTATGTGTCTGTTCTTATGCCAGTGCCAGACTGTTTTGATTACAGTGAAGGACATATATGAAAAAACCTACAGCCAACACCATACTCAACAGGCAAAAACTAAAAGCTTTCCTATGGAGATCAGGAACAAGACAAGGGTGTCCGCTTTCACCACTTGTATTCAACATAATATTTGAAGTCCTAGGCACAACGATCAGATAAGAAAAAGAAATAAATCGTATCGAAATTGGAAAGGAGGAAGTAAAACTGTCATTGTTTGCAGATGACATGATAGTGTACATAGAAAGCCCTGTAGACTCCACCGAAAGACTACTCAACCTGAAAAGTGAATGTGGCAAAGCAGCAGGATACAAACTTAATATTCAGAAACCGAAAGCATATCTGTACACCAACTATGAAATATCAGAAACAGAAATCAGGCAAAAAAAACCAACAAAACCCATTTGCTATAGCAATAAGAAAAATAAAGTAGCTAGGAATAAAACTAACAAGGAGGTAAAAGACTTGTACTCAGAAAACTATACAACACTGAAGAAAGATATTAAGGAAGGCCCAAATAAATGGAAGCATATACGTGTTCATGGACTGGAAGAATTAACATCATTAAAACATCCATACTACCCAAAGCAATCTATAGATTCAACATAATCCCTATTAAAATACCAATGACATATTCACAGATATAGAACAAACATTTCAAAAATATATATGGAAACATAAATGACCCCAAATAGCTGCAGCAATTTTGAGAAAGAAGAACAAAGTAGGAGGGACTGTAATACCTGACATCAAACTATATTACAAACCTTGTATATTTTTATACTCAAAATATTTGTTTTTGTTTATATGTAGAATAGAATGAGACTCTATGTTCAGATAATATAAATGTATTTCAGTTATATAAATGTTTAGCAAACTATTTCAAAGTTATCTGGGAAATTTTTCCTTGTGTCAAACTGTTCTTGTATTCCAGTATGGTTAGCACCCCTGGCCGTCAGCTCCTAGGTGCTGGTAGTGTCCCCTAGTCATTGTGAAAACCAAAATTACTCCTACCAATCACAGTTGTCCCCTGGTGATACAAAACCCATTAAGAACTTTTATTATAGAGCAAAGAGTGAGAATAATAGTAAACAATAAAATAATAAAAACACTTAGGTTTTCAGGATACAGTACCTTAATTCTTTTAGCAACGAGTTTACGTCAGCTACTTAAATTATGTATCCTTTTCAAATTGTATTTCAAAAGCTCAAGAATGTGCATTTTTGTACAGTCAGTGTACTTAAATCCAAGTCCTAAGCGCCCGCTTTTGGGATGACGGTGAAGACAGTGACCTCGCACTCCCTCAAACTCCTCCGGAATTGTTTGAAGCAGCCACCCTGGACAAGGAGGCGCCACAGGACCTGAGAACCGGAGCAAACCTCAGCTTCAGAGGACGACTCCGCCAGGGCAGACACTTCGAAAACCAAGGAAAGGAGCACATGAAAGGAAACACTTCAAAGCTGTGCTGGTGCTTCTGAGGAAAAGCCATCGAGTTCTATGAGGCCCACCCCGGCTGTTCTGTAAGGGAGCTGCCACGGCAAACGGGAATTAAGCCGGAGTGATGCAGGCCAGTCAGAAACATCTGCATAGACCTGTACTCCCCTGCGCACAGCTTACAGCAGGATTGGTCAAGTGCTTTCCAGTTTGAACAAGCACACTCAGGCCGTGGCGACTACAAGGAGGCCTTGGAGGTGGATAAGGAGGCGTACAACTCATATCTCAACATAACCAAACTGAAGCTGAGAGAGACACCAGGTCCCACGGAAGGTGTTGGCAGCTTTGACCTTACCTGCATGGTTAATAACCCTAATGAACAGTCCGTACGTTCAACAGTTCATGTCTGGGTGATGTGCGGTGGGTTCCCTCCTGGCACCAGCATCTGCCAGAAGGTTCTAGCCAGTCTCATCCAGGTGCAGTTCGTTCAGCAGGTACAGCAGCAGAATCCAGAGGTAACAGAACAGCTCTGAAGTCATATCCAAGGTCAGATCACCCAGTGCCAGAAACAAGGACAACCAGGAATGACCTCCTGCCCAGTGTCCCAGCGCCATCGTTTCCTTTTCAGACAACTGGACTCATTTTTGCATTTTGTCGTTTTCTCCCATTGGACGGCCCAAGAGAGAGAGAAAGAGAAAAATAAAAAAATTGGACCTGCAGGTTTAAAAAAAATTGAGTATCATTATGTTATTTGATATGGGCTGGCCTACCTGTTACTTTCTCAGTCTTCTTTGCCTATCTCTTCTGAGCTTCGTCAACAGCTAATTTGCTTTCTTATTTTATTCAACATCTACCAAGGACACGTCTTGCCTAGCACAGTGATTACTTTCACAATCTGGTTTAGCCTGTAAATCAGACAGGATTATCTAATTATATTATCTGTGAGAGTGAAATTGGGCTCTTTTTTCCTTAATGAGTATATTCTAATTCTATAAATCTAGCCTTATTATTTTACAGGTGATTTTCATTAATTCTATGAAAATTATAACTTTCATGCATCTAAAATCCTTATACACAGGGAAAACACACACCTACTATTGGTACCTGGTTTTATTCCTTTATATTTTAAGTAGATTTCTCTTTGAAGATCTGGTTTAAATTTCAGCTAACATGAGACACCTGCATGGGTAGCATCAGAAACTGATTATGATGCTTTCCTTTATAAATAATATATTTTCTGGGAAATAAGCCAGAGTCTGACCTAACTCATCTCTAGCACTTTTAGCAATTTTACTCTGCAAATGCTAATAAAATACATTCTTCCTGAATAAATTTATTTCCATTTAAATATATTTAATAATTCTGTAGAACTGTTAGAATTAAAGTAATTTTAATTCTGGCTTTATCAAGTCCTAAATTGAGACCGAATACTTATTTGAAAAGTTACCATTCTTACTGCATTTAATGTTTTTCTTCTTTTCTTTTTCCTCAATGTTAGAATATGCTGTTAAATCAAAAAAGTCCCAGGGCAAGAGTGGTTTCTAATTGTGGAGTTGGCGTAACGTTTTTCCTTTTCTGTAATTTAGGATTTGGCTTCCAGGTTGATTCATAAGTCTAAAAACAGGGCAGACTTTATTTTGGGTTTTTAAAGGTAGAATTCACTTCAACAAATTTAAAAAGCACTATAAATGACTACCTTTGACAACCTGGAGCCCAAGGAGGTTCTCACAGCTGTGGAAATGAAAACAGTTGGATTGGTTAAGTGGTGGTGATTCAGCCTGAGTCACAGACCCACACCCAGATGGAAAATGCAAACCCTGGGGACTTTAGGGGATCCCTAGAGCCTGGGATACCCTCTGGGACCTATTATTGTGTCTGGACAGCCCCCGCCAGAAAGTATTATGGTCCTCTATCCTTTTCATCATCATTTATAGGATTTTTTTATTTACATTTCCAATGAGTACTGGTGAGTATGAGTAATTGCAGAAAAAAGTAAGATATGATCAGCACATACTTAAGATGACACAACTCCAGAGAAAACATCAACCTGCATGTACCTTCCTTTAGTCTGGAAGTCTGGAGGAGTCCAGATGTTTCTGGAGTCCCCAAAGGCAATAGCACTTCATGTCTAACCCCCTGGCAAGGAGAATGAATGAGATACAGGATACAGGCCATGCAACCCTACTTTCCTGCACACCTAATAGCCAAGTCTTATCTTATAAGTACTTATATATTAAGTACTGGAGATTTTAATCTTTAGATAATTAGAATACCATTTGGTCTTTAATCATTGTAAGGGATCTAGGTTAACCAAAGCTAAGATGGAAATAAAGTGTATGAGAGTCTCAAGAACTGGCCTCGGTTAGGGATGCTGGCTAGGGTGTGCACTAATATGTTATTGACTTGAAGGAGCCACAGTTTATGTTCCTTAAATTGATCACCCTTCCCATTCTGACCCCAACAAATCTACAGCCATAATAGAACCTACAGTCCTACCATCTGTAGGTTCTACCATCTCTACACTGTCCTGCCCAGCCCGCCTTTCTGGAATCATTTTCACTGTCCACTTCACAGCGTAGCTGTAGTATGTTAATGGAGACCAAGCATGCAATTTGCAGAGTTCTTGTCCAGAGTAAATACTGGTCATTGTTACCCATTGTTTTTATAGTCTTTCCAGTAGGGTATGGAAGAATTTTCATCATTGTTCCTGTTATACAGGATCACACAACATTCTGAATTAATAGAATTAATATCATATCATTGCGACAGGGGAGTTGAGATGCCAGATAGCTCCTTTCCAAAATATGACATTCCCCAGCCCACTTATCGTATCTGTTTCTATTGTGCAGTTATACACAATGGGTATAGCCCAGTTATACTCTGTGGTCAATCTTTTATGATCATTCCTCATACTTTATCAACTTCCTTGTCTCTTTTTTTCTTCATCATATTTTCTCAGAAAGACACCTAAACCTGCTACATCTATAGTATTCTGTATCTTGAATCCATTCTTCCAGATGCTCAGGCCTAACTCAACTATTTACCTTTGACCCCATATTCAGTTGATTAGCAAATCCTGTCAGGTTCATCTGCAAATTATGTTCAGACTCTAAATCATTGCCTCCTGCCTTCAAAACTGTCTCTCTGGCCCACTCATTAAGTCTGTTCTCAATTAAAAAAAAAAAGCCAGAATAATCTCTTTAAAAGGATAGTGTGGATTATGTCTCTCCTCTGCTTAAAACACAATAGCTTCTATTCTTATCAGACTATTCTCTCTGCCTCGTTATCTCTTAGGTCTCATCTCCCATTCTTTGCTCTTGCTCACTTCACTATAGCCCACAGATCTCTTTGCTGTTCCTGGGTTATTCTAACAATGATCCCAGGTTTCTATGGGCCTTTACCTTTATCTCTTTGGTGTGGAATGCTATTTCCCCCGGACTTAGGTTGAACTGAGAATGGAGGAGGGCTTGCCTTCTCACCTCCTCCAGGTCTTTAATTATCTTTAATTATCACCTTCTTACTGACCAAATTTTATTTAAATTAAATTTAATACTTTAACATCTTCATAATTCACTTTCTTTTCCTGATTTTCTCCCCTCTGTTGCATTTATTATTCACCACAATACAATTTAATTACTCATTCATTTTTATTTTTACCATTTTTTTCCCCTTAGAGAATGTAAGCTCCATTAAGTCATTTGTTTGTGTTTTTCACTATTGAATTCTTTAGTAATTAGAACTGTGATTGAATATAGTTTCTGTATGATTATGCTTGGTATATAGATCTTGTTATATACCCTTCCATAATAATCATGCTGCTTCTTTCTTAAAACTTTAATTATTTATTCAGGTGGAAAAAATGCAACTGGTCTTTAACCATCATAATTGGTAAGATCTTGGGTTCTGGAATCAAAGATCTTGTGTTTACATTCTGGCTTCACGCATTACCAGTTGCGTGACCATAGGGATAATAACGATGTCCACTTCACAGCGTAGCTGTAGTGTGTTAATAGAGATCAAGCATGCAAACTTGCAGAGTTCTTGTCCAGAGTAAATACTGGTCATTGTTACCCATTGTTTTTATAGTATTTCTGGTAGGATACCTTCCAGTAGGATGTGGAAGAATTTTCATCGTTGTTCCTGTCATACAGGATCACACAACATTCTGAATTAAGAGAACTAATATCATATCATTGGGATAGGGGAGCTGAGGTGCCAGATAGCTCCCCTTTCCAAAATATGACATTCCCCAGCCCACTTATCATCATGCCTGCTTCTATTGTGCACTCAGGGACCTCCCTACTATAAAGTCTATACATTACTTCTGAGGTTTAAGATGCGGACTCAAAAGTTATTTTATATTGTCATTATCTAATCATAAAGCAGAAAAGCATTGGAGAGAATAAATACTATCAGGTATGCTTTGCTGGACAATAGGAAAGAAAAAGATGTTGAGGAATGGGGTCGGCCTAAGGGAGATGCATCCAGGTAATGTCACAAAGGGACAATGCCCTTGTATTTATCAGTTGAAATAGTCATTGAGAGGAAAGAAAGACAACATTTCCATTTTAAGAATTAATCACACACTGACACTGGTAGTAATGTTTTTGATTTAAATATAGCTACTATCCTTTTTATTATATGATTAAGATTCTTTTAAAAAATTTTTTGAGAAAAACAGGCTAATTATATAACACCTACAACAATAAAAGTATAATTGAAGATTCAGTAATTTGTATTTCTGAGGCAATGGAAGCAATTTTTTTTTAATAGAAGAAAAATACTTTTTTTAGGGAAGAGAACAACATATAGGTTTAATTTTATGAATCAGGAATGCAGTGTAAAGGGCAAGAAGACTTGACATTATGTATAAAAATGTTATCTCCTTATTATTATTACAATATCAATAAAATAATTTAGGATGGGCAAGAAAATACATATTTTAAATGGGAGAATTTCCTTGAGCCTTAATAAAATACTGGGAGCATAAATAATATGTTATATAATATGTTTTATAATATGTTTATCTGTATTATTATATTATATTACAAAATTATTATCAGTTTCTAATTCTTTAGATGGGATCCCGACTTTCAAAAAATAAAAAATTGAGCTCTGGCTGGTGTGGCTCAGTGGATTGAGTGCTGGCCTGCGAACTGAAAGGTTGCTGGTTTGATTACCAGTCAAGGCACACACCTGGGTTGTGGGCCAAGTCCCCAGTTGGGGGTGTGCAAGAGGCAACCAATCCATGTTTCTCTCCTTCTCTTTCTCCCTCCCTTCCCATCTCTAAAAATAAATAAATAAAACCTTTGAAAAAATTAAAAAATTGATACCTTGTTTTTGAGCAAGTCTATCATATTTCCATTAGGGTAAATTCTTATTATGCATTTCCTTACAGGTCAACTTGCATACTCATCCAGACATACCATGTACATCAACTCTCAATAATAGTGATGATAACGGTGATGGGTCAAGAGCCGCTTTAAACAGTTTCTATATACTATACAAACTTTGACATAAATTACATTACTATACTCATTTTATAGACAAAGAATCCAAGACAGAGAGATGTCAAATAACTTGCCAAAGATTGCATAATGATGAAGAAACTAAGGTGTGTTCACATGTGATAAAAATATATGTGAAAGTACCAACAGGGTCAGATGCTTCAGATAATTCATTTTTTTAAAAGTTTGTCCTCAGTGTCTTACATTTTTTCAGGTACAGGTCTTTTACATCCTGGGTTAAATTTATTCCTAGGTTGTTGTTTTTTTTAAGCAATTATAAATGGGATTGTTTTCTTAGTTTCTCTTTCTGATAGTTCATTATTGGTACATAAAAATGCAACTGATTTCTGGATATTTATTTTGTATCTTGCTCTTTCACTAAATTCATTTATCTGTTCTAATAGATTTTTTGTGGAATGTTTGGGATTCTCTATATACAGTATCATGTCATCACCTAATGATGGTAGTTTTATTTCTTTCCTTCCAATCTGAGTGCTTTTCTATATCTTCTTTTCTGATTGCTGTGACTATAACTTCCCACACTATGTTGAATAAGAGAGGTGAAAGTGGACATCTTTGCCTTGTTCCTGATCTTAAGGGAAACACTTGTAGTTTTTGCCCATTGAGTATGCTATTGGCTGTGGGTTTGCCATATATGGCCTTTATTATGTTGAGATATATACCCTTTATCTCCACTTCACTGAGAATTTTTATCATAAATGGGTCCTGGATTTTATCAAATGCTTTTTCTGCAGCTATTGACATGATCATGTGGTTTTTTATCCTTCGTTTTGTTTATGTGGTATATCACTTTCCCAAAGAAACCCAACACACTAATTCGAAAGAATATATACACCCTTATGCTCATTGCAGCATTCCTTACAATATCCAAGATCTGGAAGCAGCCCAAGTGCCCATCAGTAGATGAGTAGGTAAAAAAGCTGTGGTATATTTACACAATGGAATGCTATTCGGACATAAAAAATGAAACCTTACCT
This sequence comes from Mormoops blainvillei, assembly GCA_004026545.1. Classification (NCBI taxonomy): domain Eukaryota; kingdom Metazoa; phylum Chordata; class Mammalia; order Chiroptera; family Mormoopidae; genus Mormoops; species Mormoops blainvillei. The sequence continues at coordinate 35,667 of PVJD01001323.1, forward strand.
TTTGTCACAGCATGGATGGACCAGGAGAGTATTATACTAAGTGAAATAAGCCATCAGAAGAAGACAAGTCCCATATGGTTTCACTTATACGTAGACTCTAATGAACAAACCAAACTAACAAAGTGGGGAAGTGAAGAGAGGCTTATGGATATAGAGAAGAGACTGACAGCTGTCAGAGGGGAGGGAATTGGAGGCTGGGTAAAAAGGTTAAAGGGATTAAGTAAAGAAAAAGAAAGAAAGGCTAACAGCCCCTTCTGGTGTGGCTCAGTGGACTGAGTGCTGGCCTGTGAACCAAAAAACCACTGGGTTCATTCCCAGCCAGGGCACATGCCTGGGTTGCAGGCCAGGTCCCCAGTTGGGGGTGTGTGAGAAGCAGCCAATCAATGTGTCTCTCACTCTTTCTCCCTCTTTTTCTCCCTCCCTTCCTCTCTCTAAAAATAAATAAATAAAAATCTTCAAGGAAAAACTAGACTCACAGGCACAGACAATGGTATGGTGATAAAGGAAGGGGGGTGAGAGAAAGAAGAAAAGGGTCAAGGGAGGATAAACGGTGATAGAGGGAGACTTGACAGGCTAGTAAATACACAATAAAATATACAGATGATGTATTATAGAATTGTATACCTGCAACCTATATAATTTTATTAACCAATGTCACCCTAATAAATTAAATTAAAAAATAAAAATAAGTTTTAAAAAAGTTGTTGATTGGCTTTCCTACCAACTTCAGTGGAAGGAAGTAATAAAAACCAGATTTTGGTAGGTTAAGGCCTGAGTTGGAATTCAGAAAGTGAAGACATGTATTTTAATAAAATGACAGATAATATTAAATTTTATTGAACACCAAGAATATCAATTCCTTGTGGGAAAGGAAGTGAGGGATGGATCAGAGAAGGCTTCCTAGAGGAAATAAGACCTCTTTTGAACTTGAAAGACAAGTAGGAGCTCTCCAAAAGATGGAAGTCTGGAGGCAGGGGCAAACCTGGGCTGGGCAAAGACGACAGGCAGGGATTGAGGGTGAAAGGCAAAGTGGGGAAGAATGAAGCTGGAGATGTCGGAAGAGGTAAGATTAGGGAGGCTTTGGATGGTCTGCCAAAAAGCTTTAACTTTATCCTCTAAGTAATGGGAGGTTTTCGATAATTTGAAGCAGAGGCAAAAATATGTTTGGGTTTGGTTTTATATAAAGCACTTTGGCAGCTTTGAATAGGATGTGTTTCAGAAGGGGAACTTTAGTATTAGAATGATGCAGGAAATAGTATCATCTATGATTTTAAGGGAAATGACCATGGTGATCAGAAAACATGTATACACATGTATAAACATGTAACAGGTCAAATCAGCAGGTCTTGGTCAGTTTTGGAGATAAATAAGTAAGGAGTCAGTATCTCGTGGTTTTCTTACGTGTTGGCATCAAAAGTAAGATAGAAAACACAACAGGAAATGCAGAAGGATGCATTAAATTCTGGACAAGTTGAATTTGAGGTTACTGCAGGCCACACAGTGAGATATACAGCAGAATGCATGATGTGCAAAGGTAGGTCGAGTTAGGGACTGGAAGATACTGTTTGCCAGCAACTTGTCTATAGATTCCCGTTAGAACCCGGGATTGGAGCTGTGAGGAGGTCTGTGGTTATTCAGCAGGGAAGATGCAAGAACAGAAGTTTGCTGAGGAAATAACTCAGAACAGAAACATTTACCTTGCAGACGGGGAAGGAGAGTCCAGGAAGATTAAGGAAACTATAAGCCAAAGTTAAAGCATAGAAGAGTCAAGAGAGGAGGTGGAGAATTTCAAGAAGGGAGTAGAAATACTATAAATACAAATGCTAAGTAAAACAAGAACATTTGGATTTGGCAGTGGGGATAGTTATCATTGGTTTGCTTCATGGTGCAGTCACTCTCAGTTGAGATAGAAGCTATAGATTATCGTTGCTTGAAGAGAGAATAAAATGTCTAAGATTCCATGAATCTCATATTTCCCCAAATTATTTTCATCTCCGTCCTGCTCTGTAGATGGCTATCTCTGGTTTCTGGCAGAAGGGAGGTTCACGACGCCTATCACCATTCTCACACTTTCACAACCAAAACTTTTAAATTGATTATGCAATACAAATTTAGGTCGTAAATGTAATGTGGTAATTTCTTATGAATTGGTAGTAAACCATGATATCCTTATAAACATTTAGCATTTAATAGAAAATTATGCATCAATTCATATTCTGTAATTTCCACCATCAAGAGGAAAAAAAGTTATTGACATAATTGTTCAGTTCTTTATTAATACACAATATATAAAGATTTTAATAAGTCATTTCCACTACTTATTTAAGAAAGGCAGGTTTGTAATTTTGTTATTGCTCCTTTGAAATTATTTGAAGGAGGTGATTGTGTCAGATTCTATGCTTTTTATTGTCTTAGAAATAACCAAATCTGAGCAATTGTCATTACTTCATTCCATAATGGTACAACTTTATTTTATAATCTGAGGATGTGATTATTTGCACACACTGACAAGCATTATGAACGTCTGAAAGGCAGAGACCAAAATCTCTCAGAGACGATTTGTTTTTATGGTTCCTATTAGAGCACTTCCCACTCAAAATCCAGCCATCTTATGTCCTTAAACTGGCCATGGAGACCGAAAGTCCGGGGGTGATGTAAGCCTTAGAATTGTTACTTGGGCAGCAGTCTACATTACATAATGCCAATTTCTTTTTTAAAGAAAAGCCTTCAAGAACATGTAGCCATCAATGTTAAGAACTAGCAAACCCAATTCAAGTACATACACCTTCGAGGAAAAAGGAAAAACATAAAACAGTGGTTATCTTAGCTAGAATTTCTTCATATTTGATGAAAGATTTAGAAACTATAAATAATTATTTCACTGCTTCATACTTTTACACTTTGGAGACAACATTAGAAATAGTGGAGTACTTCTGCTACACATCTTTGTGTAGCAAACACTCTTCTGTCAGTGTAAAATAATTTAACAATATGAGCCATTGAACCAAGAAATCATGTTTCTTCAAAGTTTTATATTTATAGCCAATAGAATGTCATCTTGTGCTCATCTGTGCATTTTAAATATATTTGAGAATAATTGTCTGCTTATATATTTTCTCAAAAAAAAAATTAATTGACCTAGCTGATAAATTATTTAAAATTCTATATAGATTCCCCCATAGTGCGAGTTAGTGGCTGTCTTTATAAAACATCCAGAATTTCTTTAAGAGTTATAGGAAATTATACTTTTTTGCCACAGTTTTGATGCTCTTGGTTATTTGCTAGATTTCAAATTTCTAGAAGTTCGACACAACTGAATAACAAGAAACTGGGTGGAGAGCACTTGCTTGCTTAAGTAACTGAGAAACTTGGTTACAAAATGCTCTGAGTTTTCATTTGATTCAGAGAAGGTTAATGGTGGGAGGTCGGTGAGGGGAGGGGTAGCAAGTGAGAAGTAAGATCCAGGGGTGAAATCCTGAGGCAGAGCTTCTGAACCGTAAGGCCTAGAGCTGTGGGGCTCTCTCTGTTGGTTTAGCAGTTGTGCTCTGTGTGGAAGCCCTGACAAGTTCCCTCCCTGGGAGGAATGAATGGAATGTGGATTCTCCACTTTACCTTGGGATGTGAAACTACGGGGAGCTCTTTACCATTTCAAAGCCTCAGTCAGTGGAAGGCATTCAGGACTCATGGGGAGAGGGTCCATGGTTTCCCCATAAATCAAAGTGAAGGCTGCAGTAGTGCAGCCTCACCGATCACATTATCCTGGCATTATTTCAAGAAATATTTTAAAAATGAACCAAACAAACAACAGACTGAGAAACGGGAGGAGGTAAAAGAGTACACTGTCTAAAAGCCCATCCATAGGTTTGGCATGGGTGAGACCTTTGCCTCAGATTATGGTGTTTCACAAAATTGTGGTGTAATCTTTAAGGTCATAAATAACTTAAACATGTGTAACACCTGCTCAATTATTGGGAATGAAAGAAAACAAACTTAAAAAACATTATAAAATCACAAGATTAGCATGGGTGTAATGGGGTGCATTGCTGTTACATAACCCCGCCAATGGTGCTCTGGGACATGGGTAGTTAACCACTATGAGGTGCACAACTTGGGAGATAATTTTACCTCTCTGGTCTTTGGTTTCATTATCTGAAAAATAAAGAAGCTGGACTAGATACTTAAAATTCTATTTTCTCAAGTTCTTGATTTTAAAAAAATTGTATTGGTCTGTTTCAAATATTATAAACCACATTATTCAAAAATGTCATTTTATTTTAGTTTTCTAAACATAATTTCTGTTCTACAAAAATATCCAGGAACTATTAAAAAAATTAAGAAAACCTAGAAACCCATCACCCTGAGCAATCACAATAAACTATTTTGTGTTTGTAATACAAATTCTTATAACATATATAATTCTATAAACTATTGCTAAAAATTAAATTTCAGCTGAGTACATTTGCAGATCTAATTGGCTTTATTAAACATTCATGACTGCAGCATTATCCCATCTAGAAGGGCCCTCAGGGGTTGTGCAAAATGGAACGTTTTTTATAGGAGAAAGGGTGGGGCAGGGGAGTTAACAAAAGAAAACAAAGAATTATTTTTAGAGTAGGGTTTTTTTTTTGTCATGCAGATTACCTCTTCTTTCTGTGGGGGATGAAGAGGGTCCAAATGATAAGATAACTTGTGCTTGACCAGAAAATTACGGACTGGTTGATTAAAGTTACATTTCTAGGAAAGGTTAAAGCTGCGGTTGGATCTGTTAAATCTAGGTTTTGTATCATGGGATTTTTAGCATGAATGATGCCACTTGGGGCCTGTAGTTCTTTTTTAAACACTGCGCGTGCTGTTTCGTTACTTTTTTTTTTGTCTTAAAAATATGGTCTGTATTTTAGATGACTATATTAGTTTTCCTAATCATCTTAATGCTGATCTACATTATGTATTAATAATATTTTATGAAAAATAATAAATAGAGACCTCACCTAAAGTGGAGTGTCGTGGCGGGAGGGGTACTAGGCGAGAGAATGCTCTTGCATGTATCAACACACACTACTGATCCCAACGGGGAGAGATGTACCTTCCTTCTCTGACAGGAAATTATACTATTTTTCTCCCTCAATAGGAGGAAGAAAAGACTCCTCTTTGTCCTGTAATAACTCAACCAATGGGAGAGCGCCGTAACTCAGCAAATGAAAACCATCATGTTACCATAGGTAGTTAGCCGCATATAAGTAAAAGAAGTAAAGGGAATTAGACATTGAGTGTAATAAACTGAGGAGCTTGAGCTTGTTTGCTTCACCAGGAAGCGACAGTCACACCCCAAGGGATTACAGCATTTCTCCACCGAGGTGATGAACACTCCTCCCTTCCCTCCTCCAGTACTGGATTGCTGAAGGGAGCAGGGGGCGGTGCTTGGTCATGTCTAACTAGGAGGTGGGCCTATCAAAAGCCCTTGAAAACTTAGGAAGTTGATTGATCATTTCGAAAAAGCACCTGGTCCATCCCAAACCCAAGATAATATAATCCCGGGGGAACAGAAGAGCTCATCCACCCCCTCTCCCCCCATCTCTGTCTCTCTGACCTGCACTGGCCGCATTTGTTGGTGTGTTCTCTCTCACTTGGGAGCATGCAGCCATGTGGGTCTAGCAGCCACTGGGGCCCACAAAAGATGGCTTGGGCTTCAGAGGCCTAAACTTTAATATGGCACAGGATCTCCGCACATCGATTCTATTTCTGGCTCTGACTTTCCATGGCGGGCCGAACAGAGATAGTTCACTGGGGAGGCATCCTTTGGATTTGCTTTCCAAATATACCACCAGAACTCTTCCCCTTTTGTGGGTCCCTGAAAATGCTTTTTCTCATGACACTGCAAGAAGCCTACTTCCACCAGCAACAATCAGACTTTGAACTTTCATTGTCCTCCAATGGACTCTTTGTTTACAGTAGTTGCTCCCAAATTCATAAAAGAGTGTTCTTCTCCTCTGTTTCTCTGCCTGAATGGTTTGCCATTAGAAGGCATGTTCCAGATTGCAATTCTTCATTGTTCCGGAGGAAATGATTTGCTGGAGGGAAACCTAGCTCTCTATTTTTTTAAGGCCAACGTTCCACGATGTAATCTATTGATGAACCTTTAAATTGCTTCTTTCTGCTGCTGTTTGTGTTTCAGTAGGCATATTTATACACTTCTCTGAATATTCCCCTAAGATAAATTCCAAGAAGTAAAAATGTTATATCAAAGAAAATGTGTTTTAATTTGACAGTTATTTTAAAATTAAAAAAACACATTGTAAGAATTTTACAAAAATGTATAAAAATCATGGTTAGTCATTTACATTTTATTGAGGTTTTCATTAAATGGTTTCTTTATGAATATATCCTTTAATATAGCTGAGATTAAATACATTTGCAAGAATATATACTGAAAGGAACAGCATGTTTCCCACTCTGCAGACAGGTTTTAAGAATGGAACAAGTGTTAAAAACCCAAGATATAAATTACCAGGCCCTGGGCTTCTCACAGGACAATTAGCAAAGGGACGTGTGCTGACCGTGTCTCTGGAAACTGGCTTCAGTGGCAGTGAGGAAATGTGGTTTGCTGTTCTTCCGAGCCCATGCGAATTTGGTTCTCCCTCTTTTCCACATGGCGTGGGTAAATGAACCACTTACCATGTGAGTGAAGGTTACATTCTTGCAGTTCTCGTAATGTTTGTTTTCATGTCACACTTGCCCAGTCTTAAAACAAAGTTTGCCTTGGAGTGAATTCTCTTCCTTACCCTTTGTCCTACCCATCCTGGGATGGACAAGCTGCACTAACTTACTACTTACCCACTGTCCCAGTTCCCTGGTGTTGCAAATAAAGTGACATTACCTATCCCATTCTTATTTATTTATGTGGGGTGTTTTGGTCACTAATTATCTAACAGATGACCCCTTTTCCCCAAAGGTCAAAGCATGTCTCAAGGTTATTAATGATCAATTTTTTTTTTCTCTTAAAATTGATGTGGAATTTGAGAACTACTAAGCAAGACTATGTTTTATAAGGTGCACACATATCAAATATCTTCCATTATGTAAATCTTAATAATATTTTATAGAACATGTATATCCTCCCTGAGACCTATGGGTTATTTTTTCCTCTTTAAATAGTTGAGAGAACTGAAATCACAGAAGTATATTATGTGACTTCCCCCAAGGTTATTTAACTAACCAGCTACAGCAATTTCAGATTTCAAGCCCGCTAAAATTAAAACAAGGGAGCACTTTAAAAAAATAAAGCTGTAGAAGCTTTAAAATAATTAGAAAAGTAGATTAAAATGACTTAATTTGTGCTAAACAAAGGGTATTTTATTTTTAATAAAAGGCAGATATTCTAAAAGCATATAGCTGGTCTTGAAAGATACTGAGTTTTCAATCATAAAATATCCTCAGATAAATCAGTTTCACACAAGGGATTAAATCCATTCAGTCCTGCTCAAGGTTATGGAGCATGTATAATAGAGAAAGGCTTTTAGAAGTCAGCCTGAGTAAGCCATTTTGATCTTTTTATCTTGATTGCTCTTTATCTCCTGATAGTTTACTTCTCAGCTTTAGGGTTGGGTTAAAAAAAAAAAAAAGTTTGTCTGTCTTTACTTTGTGCTTGTCTGCTGGTTGTAATGACAATTCTGTGTCTGTAATATTCATTCCAAAGTGTATTGTATATACTCTTTGTTTAAATGGTTAGTTCCAGAAATATTTAAGAAGCTTTCTCTACCTAAAATAAACATTTTGAAGGTCCATTAAGGAAAAAGAGAGATGATGAGTGGTGTGTTTTGTGTTAAGCATAACTATGGCTCGAAGGGTGAAATCTTTGCTACGTTGTAAAAATAGTTTCGATTCCTTTCATTAAAGCAAATAATTTGGTTGCCTGAAAGTTTAAGATACCCGTATCACCCAGACAATCCAAGGGCTGAGATATGTGTGGCATTTATTATTTGGATTCCTACACCTTTTCTTTCTACAGTGATAACTGTCAGATATATTGTGAAATGAAATCAAATATAAAGTTTAAAATAAGATCAGGTCATAAGTTGAAATATTTACAAGCTGATATAATATTAACAAATTCTTACTGAAATTTATTTGACATTTATTTAGGGCAGAAAAGAAATTAATCTTACTCTGAATACCTAACACATGTAACTGATTATTCCATAAAAACCTGATCCCTTAATGTGATGCCTTAATATTTGAACTCTTTGAGTGAAAAAAAAAAAAAGAAAGAAAAGAAATATCACATACATTAAAATACTTGAGATCAAGAACAAAATTAATCTAAATAATGCTTTTTAAAAAAGATCTATCATCTTTTTTGATACAGTTGTTATAATAGTACTAAATAATCACTAAGTTGTTTAATTACAATGTATCCTAAAACTCAGACTTTCTTGACTCTCACTGAATGGCATGGTTCATGATGGAATTCTGGAACATGAAAAAGAACTTATTAAAACTCAGGGTTAAAAAATGGGCTCTCTCAAAAATAAAACAACTTGGAGTTCCATGACTCTAGAGATATCCAAATTTATATAATATATATTTGCTTGCTTGCATGCATGTGTATGAGTGTTCTAGAGAGAATTCAGTTGTACGTTCAGTTTATATATGAACACATCCAGAGTTCATAATTGGATTTGATAACTTTAAGATGCATTTTCTTACCAAAAAAAGGTGTTTTTTATTTAAAAAGTCCATACTATATAGAGAAGATATGGCATTAAAATAAAAACAAAACAAACAAACAAACAAAAAAACAGGCTTATGTAGCTCTGTTTGTTGGAATGTTGTCCTGTAAATTGAAAGTTTGCAGGTTCGATTCTTGGTCAGGGCACCTGTCTAGATTGTGGGTTCGATCCCTGGTCAGGGCATGTGTGAGAGGCAACCAATCCGTGTCTCTCTCTCACATTGATGTTTCTCTCCCTCTCTCCCCCTTTTCCACTCTCTCTAAAATCAATAAGCATGTCTTCAAGTGAGGATAAAAAATAAAGACATTTTAGAAACCAAAATTATAAATGTACAGGGTCTGGGGCAAATAATGACCCTTTTTTAATTACAAAATCTTTTATTACAAAATCATAAGCATGTAATTCTGTAGCATAACAATATCACACTCAAGGACACGATATGACATTTCAGGTGAAATATTCAAGTTAAAACTATAAATTATTACACCCATATTATTATCCTACCAACCCCACTCAAGCAGGTGTTACTTCTGCTGGACCCTGTATTATTTAGATCATCATGTTAGGTGGAAAATCAGTGTCAAACTTTACAAAATCAGGCAAAAGTGGGTTTTGATTTATATGATTTGGTATATGGTAAATACCAAAGCAATAACCTTTAATATATTTTTTCAAATTAAAGACAAGTATGTGGTTACTATAAAAATTAATAGTAAATAGTATAAAAAGAATAACTTATTTTACAAATTTTTAAAGTCACTGACTATTATCAAAAATTACATATGGCAAAAAAAAATAACATAGTTGGCAATAATAGCACAATTTCTAACTACAGTGTAAAATTACCAATTTTCATGCAGCTGCAACATTTCACATCACATGTTCCTTCCATAGATATGATTTATTTTCAAATGAGTATAATGAATTGAGTATTTACTGTAACACTTCTAACCCCATTAAGTTAGAAGTGTGTGGGGAATTCTTAAAGCCAGGTTTTCCACTCAACAAATAAATGTGAACAGAAATTATTCCTTAATGTAAATCCCAAAGTAATATAAATGTTCCATTAGATCTATTTTTTCTAAGAAAATTATATCTTGAAAATTTATATTATCCTGATTATTTAAAAAAGTCTATTTAATTTCATCATTGGTTTAACAATATATTCATCCAATATTTTTAGACATTTATCATTTGAAATTCTCTGGGGATGAATGTTACTAAGAGTCAGAAGATATGAGTTTCAGCCACTAAGTTATTGTGCTGCCTTCTAATCAATCAACTATTCTTTCTCTATTTTCTTGCCCTTATCCTTGAAAAAGGTGGTTGGGGGTAGATGATCTCTGAAGTCACTGGTTTTGTTTTAAAAGACAACTGTTTAATAGGCATTCATTTTAGGCATCTTTTATATATTTAAATTTTTATTAGGCTTTTACAATTAACCTTTTAATCAAGTTGTGATAGAATTTTGAAGGCTTTTGGAAGCTTCTGCAGACTATTTAGAGTAAGTATCCCATTCTGTTTATTTGATTCGAGGGCCCGTGCTTTTAAGTGCACTTCTTAAATGAACTTACCTATTTGGAACCTTCCTCATAATGGCCATTAGAATTCTAAATTATTTATAAATATTTGTACTTATATTTGTACATAAAATCACACTGGAGTCCCCAGGTAAAGAATCTCTAGAAACAGAGAGCCTATAGCAGGAAAAGTACCCCAAAATGTAGAGTAGTCACTAAGCTGGGAAACCCTTAAAGCGCAGTGACTGCAAGCCATCATGGCAAGACAATCATCTGCAGTGCAGTCTTCCTCAGATCCCAAAGAAAGCTGATACCCTTGACCCAAAGGAGGGAGGTTGGGGCCTGAGAGGATTCATGGTCAGAGGAGACAGTGGTTCACAGAAGCAGTGAGCACAAGGGACCCACATGGGTACTGAACCCAGTTCCAGGTCTGCCAGTCCATAAAGGTCAGATTATTTTAGGTCCCACTTCTGAGGCCAGAAAAATGTCAACAGAAACAAAACAAAAAACAAACAAAACCAAGAACCAGTTAAAGAGGCAAACACATTTATTTGGGATCAAAGAATTGCAATTAAGGGTACATAGTTTTAGGTAGAAACCCAAATAGTGTATTGATTGCAGAGTCATAGGAAAGAATTTTTAAGGAAAAAAAAATAGGGAGATTTGTTAAGTTATTAACAGGATAAGTTCCTTGATGTTGACAAATAGTCACTTGGCAAAGTTCACTACATTTGGACAGAATCTTCTCATTCTTGCTGTCTTCTTGGAATGTTGATGTTTTGGTCCTGTTCAAAGTTTCAGAAAATAGGATGTGCAAAACCGTTCTTCTGAAATGGCTGCTCCAGCTCCACTTTAAAATGGCTCCACTTATGTTAACTTTCACAATGGAAAGAAATGTGTGGTAGACTAAAGTTAACGCCAACAGCTGTGATGATAATACACAGCCAGGCACAGGGAGAGTAATAAAGGCTTAAACCTGGCTGGCATCAGTGAGAATTCAAACAAAGGAGAAAATTAAATAAAAGATTGCACAGCAATAAACTCAAGAAAAGATGACTTGCATGTGGAGATGTAGAGGAAGGAGTCGGCTTTAATTTTTAAGTTTTACATATCAGGATAACAGTTGAAAAGTGCTGCTAATACATAGAGAAAAATCTGGAGGATTAATCCTGGTCCTTCCCTGAGAACACCAACATTTTAACTCTTGGTTCACTGAGGCTCTCTCCGACATCATTTCTCCTGCCATAATTCTAGATAATTTTAATAGATTTAAAGAAGATTACCATCTCTACAAAGTTTATTATTATGCGTAAGAAACCATTCTAAGCATTTTATGTATATTAACTTGCTTAACTCTTATAATCACCCAGAAATTAGATATTATAATCATCATTCCCATTTTACAGATGGAGAACTGAGGCACAGAACAATTAAGTAAGTTACACAGTTAGAAGTCCGCTTGATTTGAGTCGGGGCATTAAGTCTCCAGAATTCATGCTCTTATTTACTCCGATATATTGGCAGGTGGATGGTTTTTCGTTTCCTGACTTCCTCTCCTCCAACACTTTTACTCTTGATCCTACTACAGCTGCTCACTCCTCTGGCCATAACTTAGGACTTCCCTATAATTTCAGTATCTTTAATCTTATTTTTAAATATTTCACACTCCAACCATCGCCTCCCAACTTTCTAGCTCCAAATGAGAAGCAAACAAAATACATACCCCTTTGACTCTGCTCAGACATAGCATACACAGGCCCACCATCTACTTTCTCATCCCTCCACCATGTCTTTACTGTCCTCCTTCTACAGTTTAAAAGGAAGCACCATCCTTATCATCCTTTGGCATTGTACATTTAGTTCTCTTGACTTTCTCCCTTCTGTGTATTTGCTTAATCAAATTATAATCCTGTTTAATTGAACTATTTGTCTAGTCTCTACCAATAGCCGCATGATTGAACAAGGCTGGAGAGAAACACACAACCAGACGTTCACTTTTCACTTGCTTGTGCCAACAACCTGAATGCCACCTGATGGTCCTGTTGTTTTTCCCCAGGACATTTACTTTCTTGGTCTCCCGGGCCAGCCATTCACAAAGTTTGGTCCACAGTCACCTGGATGTCCCCATGACCTTTGCAGGGTGTCTGTGAAATAAAAACTATTTTCATAGTAATATTTATAGGCTGTTTGCTTCTTTCGCTGTGTTGACATTAGTTCCAAAGTTACAAAAGCAATAGTTACCAAATCAAGGTACTGGCACCAAACTGTGGTGGAAGTCACCAACAAACACTTTTGATTAAAAAAGAAAAAAGTCAGTTTCATTTAAAAATGTCCTAGAGGAAGCAGTAAAAATATTAATATTAAATCTCAACCCTTGAGTATATACCTCGTTAATATTCTGTGTGACACATAAGCATTTCTGTTGTATACTAAAATATAATAGTTGTCTCTAGGAAAAGCACTTGTGTTTTTTTTTCCCCTGGAACACCATTTTTATTCGAAAAAACAACTAACAGGCAAATTATTGCTATTCATAACTGGGTATTTGGCAGATATTTTCTCACAAATGAAGAAAGTGAGTCTTTCATTTCAAGAAAAACAACTGACACAATTTGTTGCCAGTGACAAATTTTGAGCCATTAAATGAAAATTTTGATTATGGACAGTTTGTACTTGTCACTTTGTGCTTCCTAACACTCAAAGCTTTTTTTTTTTTTATGGAATGGGGATGATAGAAATGAAAGTGATATTTTAAACAATTGTGTAATAAAATATATCAACATTTGGAATATTTGTATAACTCAGTGAGCCAATATTTTTCAAATGACCAAAACGTAATATAAAATCATGCATGAATTAAAAAAAAACAAAGTACAAGATAATCCATGGACTTCGTTGTAACTGTAACAGGGGTGTCTAAACTTTTAGCATCTTGGACCACACTGGAAGAAGAAGAGTTGTCTTGGGCCACACATTAAATACAGTGCAACATGTAATCACACACACAAAAAAAATCATAATGTTTTAAGTAAATTTGTGATTTTGTGTTGGGCTGCATTCATAGCCATCCAGGGCCACATGCGGCCTGAGGGCCCCAGGTCGGGCACCCCTGAATAAAACATTTATTTATATGGTTTCAGATTTCTTATTGCAACTAGCCCTTAAAAGACTGCAGTTTACTCATCTGTGGTGTAGTGACCAAGAAGAATATCCACTATTAATTATCTAAAAAAGTGATTTGTTTCTCAACAAATACCGCTGCTCAGGACCCTTCCTTCTCTGTGATGTACTGAGAGCTCAGCAAATTGTACTCCACCCGTTTCTCGCAGGTAGTTCTCCTGTCCTCCCAAATCTATTTCATGTTTTCGCTTTTGTACTTTTTTTTTTTTAAATGTTTGCACCTGGTTGTGCAGGGCTATCCCTTTTTTTATGACTATGGTCAACTTTCTTCAGGACTTTTTCCTCTCAGTCTCATCACAAGAACCAGAGTGATCTTGTAAAATACACAAATCAGATTACGGCATGCTTCTGTTTTAATCCTTCAGTGTTTCCCAAACTATTCATTCTAAAAGCTCAAGTCTTTACCATGACTTAGACGTTACACACAGAGGAGCTGGCTGCCCGTTATCTTGCTGCCCTCGTCTCCTGTGATTTCCCCATCACTCATCACAGAGCAGCTGCCCTGGCGTCCTTGCTTTTTTGAGCACATCAGGTATACTTTTGCTTCAGGATCTTTGCATTTGCTCTACCCTCTGCCTGGAATGCTCCTCCTCTGTATTTCCAAATGGTTATCTCACTCTTTTAGGTCTTTATTCAGATAAAATCTCAGTGATAAAACTCATAACTACCCTTTTAGAAATTGTGACTCTCTACCCAACATTTACTACCTTATTCACAGACCTATTTCTTCTACAGCATTTACAAATAGCCACACTATATTTTCACATTTTATTATAAGTTTTTCTATTTTAGAATGCAAGCCCTATGAAGGTAGGAAATTTTCTTTTTAAATTATTTTGTAAACTGCTATTACTCATTATCTAGAGCAGAGCCTGGAAATGAATGGGACTCAATGATTTTGTATTAATTGGATGAACTGAATAAACATCCATGACTGTCTGTCACACATAGACCCTGTGTCAGACTCTAGAAACCAAATGGTTAACAAGGCATAACATTTAAAGAGCTCAGGTACAGTGGGGAAAGAGTGAGAGGATATGGGGTATGTAGCAGGGAGAGAATTAGATAAAATTGATTGATTCTATGTGACTTTTATTTTTATTCAGTATTTCCCATTAACACCTGAAATGTATAATGCTTTCCTAAATGGCATCCAGATTGACATATTTTTTTATGCTATAGAACTCCATAACCATACTCCCAGGATCATATATAATTATGTCTGATATGTTGAATCATGTTGATTTACAGAGTATACAAATGATTTTCAATAGAATTACTTATAAAAGAAGGAACTGACATTAGCTTTATTTCAGTTAGAGCTATAATGATATAGAGTAGCTATTTGGGACAGAAAATTAAGATCTAAGCCTTCAGCATCTGCCAAGCTAACCGAAATCAATGAAATGTGCCTATTTGGAAACATATCTTGGTTGACACATTAAATCCTTTTAACACATTACTCAAAATTATGTGTGAATTATGTATGTAAAGTGCAAATGACTTGGCTTAAGGATTTAAAATGCCATTTTTTTTTTTACTGCAGTATGCTAACTGTGAGAACTACGCTAGCTATAATAACATTGTATGTACCGAACTATATCTGAATGTGGTATTGAAAACAATCATGTCCTTTACTAAATTATTGTGTATGACGGTAAGAAAAGATTTCTGAATATTGAAATGCATGTAGATCAATCCAGGCAAAGAGACATTAGAGAAAGTGTCAAATGAGCAAAATAAACTAGAAGATGTTCATTCTTGGCCAAAAGTCTACAAAGAATGGTAAACAAATTGTAAGAAAGTTATTAGTGATTTTCTGTTTCTTGCATTTTTATTACCTAATTCAGGGTTCAAAAAATCTCCAAAACTTTTCTGCATTTCTCTATAAAAATATTTTTAATCCTCATTTTATTTCAGTATTTTAATTGAAGTGTTTCTTTACCAGTTCTCGCTTCTGAATCCCTTTAAATTTAAATTTCTAATATGTGTACATGAGTTAAGTATTATTTATTCTTTTTAAAATATTTTTATTTAAAATAATTTAAATTACAGTTTACATTCAATATTATTTTGTATTAGTTTCAGTTGTATCATTTATTCTTTGCTTTAGACTTTGTAAAAAAATATCCTGAATCTCAATTTAGTTGTGTTTTGTCTTAAACTTCTATGACAGGGGATTAAGTTCTGTTATTGTCTTATACTTCTTTCTAATTACAAATATATGTTCTGTGACATAATTATTCCAGAAAAAAAAACAACAACCAAAACCCTGCAAAATACCCACTCTCTTGTGAAATAGCTTAGCTTTTTAGAGAAGAGATAGGAATAAGAATTACGAGTTGGGCTGATATTTTTTCCTATTGATTTCTTATCATACTCATGGATGTTTGCAGGTTGCTATGTGGTAAACAATTTATCATAAATTGAATGATTTTATTTGATTTCCTCTCATGAAAACATCTGATTATGAATGATTATATGACTTCAATATTGCAGTAAATAAATGATATAAAAAGCAAGGCTTTATATTCAAATATAGCACTGTCCAAATCTCACAGATCTGAGCCCTTGCACATGTCAACTCTTTGGACTGGACTATGCGTTCCAGCCTTCTTCACATTCTTTCTAACTCTTCTTTTTCTTTTTCTTTTGTCCAGTGAAGCCAAAAGGTAATTTTATTGAAAAGATATTGGTGTATCTTACAAAAGGCAGGGCTCCTAGGCCTGGAAGCAGGAAAGAGAAAGCCATCAGTAAGCAACTCAGCAGTATTTGCTTTTCATTTCTTATCTCTTCTTCTCTAGGGGTATCATTTTCTTTTATCCACCTTCCCAGCCTGGCTTTCTAGCCTCTACATATAGATAACAAACGATGGCAGACCCATAATTCCTGACTTTACATCCCTCAGTTCAAGTTACATCCATCTACACGGATTAAATCCAAATTCCTAATTCCTAGGAGAGAACATCTGGAGCAGTTCGGGTCTGGGGTTTATTTATGGTCTAGTCAATTGTGGTAAGCAGAGAGGATCTAATAATAACAATATGCCTGTCAAGGGCAGATCCCTGGTGGAGGGTGTGGGGAAGGGAAGGATAATTCTCAGAAATGTACCTTCTACTTGGCTAACTTCCTAGGAAACCATCATGGCCTACCTCAGTGTCATCTTTTCTGGTAAAATCTTTCTACCATCACTATGATCCCCAAATCTGGGATTAAAATCATAGAAGTTATCGCCACTAATCAACATTCATTTCATCTCTCATCCACTAAGTGCTTTGTCTCTCAGCTTTATATCTCTAATCCTGCTTTGTATTAATATTAATCATCCTATGGTACCCGAGATATGTTTGTTGCATAAATATATCAATATATGAGGGAACAAATATTCATATTTGACCATGGTTATTTGTACTTTTTCATAATTAGAAAACATAAATAATTTGAAAATATGCAGAGTCTAAGATTTTTAAAGATAATGGACTCTATGTTCTCTCTTTAAAAATAGCTTTTTTGAGATACAATTCACATCTGATATAATCTGCCCATTTTTCCTTATAACTCAGTGGTTTTTAGAATATTCACAAAATTATGCAATAATTCTCACATTTTTTTAGAACATGTTCCTCATCCCGAAAGAAATCCTGTACCTGTGAGGTCCCATTTCCCTCCATTCTCTTAGCTCTAGACAACCACCAATCTACTTTCTTTCGGTCTTTACGGATTTGCCCCTTTTGGACCTTTCATATAAGTGAAATCATACAATATGTGGTCTTTTATGACTGGCTTCTTTCATGTAACATAATGTTTCCAAGGTTTATTCATGTTTGTAGCATGTATCAGTAATTCATTCTTCTTTATGGCCAAATACTCTTCTGTTATATTGATATACCATTTTTAAAATCTTTTTAATCAGTTGATGGACTGATTAATCTGGGTTGTCTCTACCTTTGGCTGTTATAAATAATGCCACACTATAAATATTCATGTACAAGCTTTTTATGTGCTTTTATTTCTCTTGGGTGGGTAGATGCTTATGTAGAGGTAGGATTGTTGGGTCATATGGTAACTCTATGTTTAGTGCCCAACTGTTGGCTAAAGGGCTATGCCGTTTTATGAAAGGACCTGGAGGTGCATTTGTTTAAAGAAGAAATACCAATAAGAATACCAGAAGAATTGCCAATAAGTACATGAGAAACACTCAACATCATCCATTAGAGAAATGCTAGTTAAAACAATAATGAAATACCATTTTACACCTGTTAGGATATATATAATTAAAAAGACATAATAATAAGGGTTGGGAAGAATGTGGAGAAATTGGACGCTTCTCTTTATTTTTATAAACACTCACTCTAGCATTGTGCTCCACATTCTGTGGCCACCTGATGGTGATATTTATGAACTGACCCAATGATCAGCTCTCTAATGCTATATGACATTGTACTATTTAAACCTTATTGTATCATGATTTTTAAACTTTTGACATCATTTTAAAGGAATAATACTCATTACAGAGAAATAAAATGGTAAATAAATACAAACGTTATAGTATCATCATTGTAAAAAATTGGAGTTGTTTTTGAAGGAACAATACCTGTACTTGATTAAAACACACACACACACACACACACACACACACACACACACACACACAATATGGTGTCCAAATATGTTTTCTTCCATTCCTGACCACCAGTCCTTCAATCCTTCTCCTTAGAAAAACTCTGTTTCAATTTCTTGTTTTTCAAAAACATTTGTCTCACAAGCATATATTAATTCCGTTTAAAAAGTTTACACCATTGGTAGCATACTATCAGTATATACAGAACCATGCTTTTTTTATTTTTACATGAATAAAAATATTTATTTTCAAACAGGGTTAACACAAAACTTGCTATACTTGGAAATTGTAAAAATAATTGCAAATAAGATAGCAGGTTTGGCTACATTAAAATAACATATGACAGGGGAAAAGATGGACAATTTTTAGAAATCAAACACTTGTGCAAATATATTGCTTTTTTCATTCAATAATTCATATTAAAATTTTTTCTTTATCATTTCTCCTTCAGTCCTTGCAATGGCTATATGTTATTCTCTTTTAAATTCTACCATAAAAAAGTTCACTGGAATTTCAGTACCATCTTATGATTCACTTAGTTGGTCCAGATGGTCTACAAATATTTTTAAATGACTTTTATATATTCATGTTCTATTCAGACCTATTGGTGTCTATTACCTTTGTATTTTTATCTTGCATTTTTCCTTATTCAACTATGTAGAATCTATATTTGACTCAATGAAAACAGAATGGCATATCCCTTACAACAGTAAAGGGAAGAAAAATGTTTTTCTTTGATTTGAAAAAACCATACAATATAAGCAACAATTCTTAATTGTATATATAATTTTTGACAAATTCCTAAAAATAAGTTCTCATACATACTTTGGAGACTTGGACTATTAAAAGGTTGAGAGATATCTTCCTACATTTTGCCCATTTTTATATCCTTTAAAAAATTCAATGCACAAGAACTATCGGTCGCTTTTCAAGAACAAAGCTCAATAGATATTACACAAAAAGATTACTTAAGAGGGAGAACAAGAAAAGATGGTGGGTGAAATGCGAGGGAGCAATGACATTGAATGATTGTGTTTATGGGCAGAGGTATAAGAGGGTGAAAAACGGAAACCCAGAGAGGAGAGTTTCAAGCAGCTCCACCCTGACCCAGTTGTCAGGTCCCTGGAAATCACTGCCTTTTCACTTAGAGTATATGACACATTGCCTTTCACATACCTTGTTCTTCAGGCCAATACATGTCCCTCCACAATTTTCCAGTCCTCTAGTAACATAAAATCAACCCATCTTGAGTTTCATTACCTCAGTGCACTGCTGGGTGACTGGATAATTAATGTTTTCAAGAAATTTGAACCGCTGGGTTAATGATATGCTAGATAATACTTTTATTGTAGCAACTGCACTCTCAAAGGAGAGGTAATGTCAGAATTCAGGACCCTCAGCAGGGTCCCTTAGTAGGAGGGCAGATCTTGACCTCTCTCAAATTGTAGCAGATAAATACTTCACCATATTCTGTTCAGATTTCATATAATCGCTATTCCTCTTCACACTGAAAATATTTCTCAATTAATTTATGTTGAATTAAAGTCTCTGTTCATACCAAGATGGTCAAGTTGATTTTCATAGTTTACAGCCTAATTTTCCCATTTAGTATCTCGGTGCAGAGATTTATAGTTGAAAAATATCCTTTTATAATGGGAACTCAAGCACATAGAAAGATATGTAATCTATACTTAGAAAACTTATAGTTAGGGCAGAGGAAATGCTACCTAGGAGTTTACATTATTTTTTTCATTAGTTCATACTAAAATATAATTAGATTATAGCTATGATATAGCTCATGCATCTCATTAAATGATTGCTTTTGGCTGTCAAATTTTATATTTTGAGAAATTTAAAAAAACTATTCATCATTAATATAGATTATCAAGTACAATTCTATGAAATGTCTTAATCTCTTTAACTTTCTAGAGTCCCTAAATTTACTTGCAGGTTTCAGTAAATTTTGTTACTTTATATAGATTTCTCTTTTAAAAGATTTCTCCTTTAAATTTATATTTACTTTAAAATAGCTTTAATCCAAAGTAAGCAGTATAAGAATGGACTCTGAATTTCATAGCATATATTCATTTAATGGGTCAAGGTAAAACATTCTCATGAATTAATACTAATATTTTCTCTTTAGAGGTATTTCCCAAACTACTGTTGTAGGATGTCTAAAGATAAGGCTATTTTGTGAGGTTTCATTTTTTGATTTTTGATTAGATTGAATTTTTCCATATCATATTTTCCTATTAATACTATGGTCTTTAAGACTCACTTATCAAAGTATAAATATATGCCAAAAAGTGTTTTGGTACTAAAAAGACAACTTGAGACTGTTTTAAAGATATTAATATAAATTTGTTAGAGTATTGTAGGAAATTAATCTTACTTTTGCTCTCACTCTTTCATCTAAAATTTTGTTTGGAATGGTTACAATGATTATTTTTTATTGAAAATGGAATGTATATATTTTATTTTCTAAGCAATCATATTTACCACTTAAATCACAGATCTTTTTAGTACTTAAAAAATTTCTTAGCATTTTCAATTACATAGTAATGTGCTTTATGATATAAGTGAAACAATACAACATAAAAATGGGTATGTACTGGATGATCATCCTTCCCATACCCTCCTCCGCATCTTACTCTGGATTTGCTTAGTTTTAACTATCAACATATCAAGGATATTCCTACAATTCCATATGACTATCACTCTGATTATACAAAGGCTCAAGGAACTCAGAAAGAGAATATTAGAGAACAAATGTTATGAACAGAAAATACAAAAAGCCCTGGCTGATGTGGCTCAGTGGATTGAGTGTTGGCCTGCAAGCCAAGGGGTTGTTTGTTCAATTCCCAGTCAGGACACATGCCTCGATTGATGGCCAGGTCCCCAGTAGGGGGTGCACAAGCGGCAACCTCACATTGATGTGTCTCTCCCTCTCTCTTTCTCCCACCCTTTCCCTCTCTCTAAAAATAAATAAAAAAAGAAAAAAAGAAAATACAAAGAAAAACAAGTATAAATCTAAAGGGCTGGTAAACATGAAAAACTCTCAAACTCATGGGTAATAAGGGAAATGCTCATAATACTGGCAAATATTTTAAATGAGTTGGGCTGTTTGTCACAGATGAAGATGCAAAAGAGAAGAGTAAATTTTATTCTTTAAAAAGTAATCTGGCAATATCTATGGAATATATGTAATATATTCAAAATATAATCTATCAATTACCTATTTATCTATCTATTTTTTAAAACTTTTAACCCAGTCCTGGCTGGTATGGCACAGTGGATTGAGTGCTGGCCTGCAAATCAAAGGATCACTGGTTCTATTCCAGTCAGGGCACATGCCTGGGTTGTGGGCCAGGTCACCTGTTGGGGACGTGTGAGAGGCAACCAATAGATGTTTCTCTGACACATTGATGTTTCTCTTCTTCTCTTTCTCCTTCCCACCTCCCTCTTTGAAAAATAAATAATGAATAAAAAATATAAACTTTTAACCCAGAAATCCTAGGTATTATTTAACTTCTGGATATCTAGTCTCTAAAAATGAGAGCACTGGTATTAAAAAATACGGGTACAAGATGTTCATGTGAGATGTTGCCACAGGTCATGGGAAACAAGTTGCTTGAGATGAGCTGGGAAGGAAAAAGATAGAGTTTCATAAAAAAAAAAAAGACTACCATAAAAACAAGTTATAATCTCATTTACACAAAATTATATTACGTGCATATGCATTCTGCATTAATAACTTAGAGAAAAGTTATTTAGCTCTATATCAGCCTAATGTATTACTCAGGGCAAGACTATCTTACATACTTCTGTAATATATTTGATTTTTACTAATTGAAAACAATTATAGTAAAAATAATCTTATGACAGCAGCCAGGAGTGTCTTATTGGTGCATAATATCATGTATAAATGTTTTCTAAGGCTCACACAGTCAGAATATATACTGTTTCATTTGTGGTTATTAGTTCTGTCTGCTAGTGCTATTAAAATGAGGAACTAAAACAAGTTTAACCAAGATTATTTTATTTAATAAACTGAAAGATCACTTAAAAAAGCAAACAGCAGATATTGTGTCCTAAATGTTTAAGGAAGAAAAGGCTAATTCGTTTTATTAATTCTCATTTTCTTTTTATCAATTTTCCCCCAGGTAATGTCAAAATATTTACATTAAAGAAAACATGTAAAAGATCTATGATTCTAAAAGTATAATTGTATTTTTTAATTTTTAAAAATTTTTATTAAGGCTTTATTTTTTAGAACAGATTTAGGTTCACAGTAAAATTGAGGGGCAGGTATAGAGAGTTCCCATATATCCTCTGCCCCTACACAGGGACCACCTCCTCCATTATGAACACCCCCATCAGACTGGCACATTTGTTATAGCTGATGAACCTACGTTGACACATCATGATCATCCAAAGTCCCTAGTTTACATTGAGGTGCTGCATATCTTAAGTAATGAACACATTTTGTCCACTTCCCCGCCCCTCACACACACTTCTAGGGAAGCTCTGATCCCCTAAGATTTCTTTCACGTTTTATCACAGTGTACTTGTGGGCCATTTCATGCACTCGCATTTGAAGCTGGCCTTCATAAACTGTACACTAGTACTCACTTGCTGTGGCTAAGGGCTGATGTTGATGCTTGTGGTTACCACTGCACTGCCAGCCTCCCGTTTCTTTGGATACAGATGCCCAAGTGCGGACACCGTGCTACCACTTCAGACTGGATGTTAGTGAAGAGAACGAAGTTACTCAGCACAGGCTGAGGAAATACTCTGGAGTGTGTGCTCTAAGAACCCTGTGCTGTGAGATACACGCGCCAAAACCACACTGCATTATTATTCATCAAAGCCTGCACGATACAGCACTCACTGACTTTGCATTCAGCCTCCAGATATCTCATACTGATTTTTGTTTGAAAATAATTCTCAAACCTTTTATTTATAGCTCCTCTGCCCTTAAATGCATATGCAAATCTATAGGGGGCTTGGAATAGGATACACACTACTATAACTATTAGTGTGATATATTCAGAATTTCCATTGCTGGATCCTGCTATCCATCGATGAAGGCTCCCTCACGGAAAGGTTCTCTGTCTCTTTTAAAAATGAAATTCACTAAGCCAACTTGCTCAAGCTGGGCCCCAGCCAATAGGAAATGGTGGCAACGTTTCTTTATAAGGAGCTGTTGCCTGTAAAATATCCCAAGCTACACAGGAGGGTTTACAGCTCTGAACAGAGACATTCTTATTACCTTGGAATAACTTTGGAATTTATTGCCATCATGATTTCCTAATATTTTGCAAAAAGTAAGATCCTAATTAAATTCTTCTAAATTATACGTACATTTTAATAACTGTTTTCACCAATGTCATAAATTTTTAATATGATTTTGCCTCATTTCTAGGGCAAGACAATAGTTAATTTCCGACTGGAATGAGTTTTTTAAATTGGTTATTACTGATTATTAAATGAAATACTAACTTTTTGTGAATAATTTTATAATTTACAAATTTTGATATGGGAGTAGGAAATGGATCATTTAAGAAACATATAATATATAGATTAGATTACAGAGTACATTGAGGTAATGCAAGTCTTTAATTTTTCATACCAGGATTTTAAAGATTCTATTTTTTAACCTTTGGTTTATGACATCACAGATATTTTCAATGAAATTAGAGCCTTGTAATTCTGCACAGGGTGTATGTTTTCACTATATAATAAATATAAAGCTGTACCTGTACTTTGGGTCCTTTAGCAATTCAAGGAGGGGAATAATTATCCATACAAAAACTTTAACTGCTTAAAGTATTGAACCCTTTAGATTACTTTTTGTAGAAGTAATAAAACTTATTGTGAAACTAAGCCTGTGAAACTAACTACACATTCAGAGTAATGCTGATGTAAAGCTAATCATTTGTTACCATGAAAAACCTATTTGTTGAACAGCTAATAAAGTTCAAAGAACTTGGTTTTTGTAGCGCAACACTTTCTCTATGGAAAAAGGCGTTTACTGCAAACTGCCTTCTCTTTGCCAATTAGCACCTGCCAATGATTCAGAGTCAGAAGACCCCTGCCAAGCAAAGTGTTTGCTGAGAATTTCTTTTTTACCGATAAAATGGAAAAGGTTATATAAATTTTGTATTGTGTTTTTATTGAAAATGATCCAGTCATAACACTTTATATGGAATACATATTGGTTAAAAATAAATGAGTTTCTTTAAGTTTTTCACTAATTTAAAAAAATACTGATAAGCTAAAATATTAGTAGACACTTTAGGAACACATGATTTTTTCACACAAAATTGTAATGAATGCATTGTTTTTCTATGTTGATATCAGTAAAAATGTTATAGCAGTGTGCTTAAGTATACCTAATTATCATATCAATGTCAAGAAATTGATATTCCAAGTGACTGCAATGCAGATTTCCTTTTGTCCGAGTCTTTTAAAATGTTTTACAGTTGATTTCCAACAAAATAAATTTTTCTTTTATTTGGGCTGAGACTTTCTTGGGGGGCCAGAGTTTTTCAGTATGTCATAATGTAGTAAACAGTATGTACAATTCTATAGTTACAGAACAGTAATTTTATGCAATAGTTTATCATAAATCATGACCATATAAGAATAGCTTTTAGTGCTTATAACCATGTTTTATACAATATTTTGAATTCTGTAAAAATACAGTCCATTTAACAATGCGGTATTATTTAACTGGGTTTCACTGTTTTACAGCCACTTTCATTGGGCTGCAGTTTCCATTTCTTGTTTAAGAGATGGCTAGATTTCAACTGTAAAAGAGTGGCATTTAGGTGATTTTAAAAAAGAGATATGTAAACCTACCAGATGGAACCAACAAATTTTGGAAATTATCATAGTACAGAGTAATGACTTTTTTAAAAACAGAACTAAATTTAAAATTAAACGCATCTTCTTTCAGAAGAACTTGTTAAGTCTGCCAATTATGTTGGTATGCTTCAGAGAAACATATTACCATTAATATGACTTTAAATAGCAATATCATGTATTAAATGTTTAATATGTCACATTATAAAGAAAAAGGATTTTTGTTCAATTGTTACTCTAGTAACAAAATGTTATCCCATTTATTTTGTTTTATAGTTTTACTAATTTTATTTATCTGATTTGAACTTTCTGGTATTAGTTACTGCCTGTGCAACAATTCTGCCAAACTTTGGATGGTGATGTAGCAAAATTATCTATATGACCATGGAGGGTTCTTTCCGAGAGAAACCAAAAGAAGTCAGCAGGCCTTAAATGTATGCGAGGCCCATCTTACCTGTGGAGAATATGTTCTAAGACCCCCAGTGGATGTCTGAAGCCACAGATATCACTGGACTCTGTATATACTATGTTTTTTCCTATACATACATACCTATGATAAAGTTTAATTTATAAATTAGGCACAGGAAGAGATTAACAATAATAATAAAACAGAACAATTCTAACAAAATACTGTAATAACATTTCTGTGAATGTGATCTCTCTCGCCCAAAGTCTTTTTGTATTGTACTCACCCTTCTCATGATGATGTGAGATGGTATAATGCCTAGGTGAAGAAGTAAGGTGAATGACACAGGTATTATGATGTAACATTAGGCTACACTCTTAGGGTTACTTGAAATAAACACTATGAAACCTAGACAGCTATCAGAAAACAAAGGTGGCTACTAAATGACTAGTGGGCAAATAACAAATACAGTGTGGATACGCTAGACAGAGATGATTCATAACCTAGGTGGGATGGAGCAGCACTGTGTGATTTTATCACACTACTCAGAACATGATGCAATTTGAAACACATAAATTGTTTATTACTGGACTTTTCCATTTAATGTTTTTGAACTGCGGTTGACCACAGAAAATGAAACCTCTAATAAGGAAAGACTGGGGTTGGGGGAATTCCAGTCAAGATGGCTGTATAGGTAAACAGGGTTTACCCCCTTGAACAATCACATCAAAATTACAATTAAACTATAGAAAAACCATCACTCAGAACTATCAAAAATTGAGTTGAATGGAAGTCTGACAGCTATGTGATTAAAGAAACCACATCCATCCAACCTGTTAGAAGGGGCAGAGATGTGGGACGAGGTTGTCCATTATCCACAGGTGGTGGATAAAAATTCAGGAGGAAAATCTTGGGAGTGAGGAGTCCCAGCCCCACATTATGCTCCCCAACCAGAGTGCCAATGCCAAGAAGATAAGTCCCCGTAACTTCTGGCTGCAAAATCCAGCATGGATGGAGTTGGTGAAAGAAACTTCTGGAGTCCCAAGCAGTTCCTCTTAAAGAAGCCATACACAGACTTACTCAAACTCACTCCCTCTGAGTTCCAGTACCGGGGTAGCAGCTGGAAAGTCACCAGTGGCATACAGGGAGAAACTGAAGTGTCTGACAAAGAGGAGAGAGCTGGAGGAGGGTTTTCTCCTAGACAGAAAGACGAGCAGAAACCTATGTTCCTTTCCTGAACCTTCCCCCAACAGAGGCACAGACCCAGCAGGCAAATGCTGTATCCTGTTTAATACTGGATAATACTGTTTGCCTAGCCCTGTATCCCCTGAGATACCCTCCTACCAAACTTATGGGCTCACCCGAGCTGTTAACAGTGATTTTTCTGCATAATGTCTGATCTTGGCTCATGCTTAACAACTTCTTTATCCTCTCAAATAAGCAACAGCCAGCATCAGTGAACCCCCAGCCTCCACAATCTTGATAATTTGCCCCAGCCCAGCACTGGCAGCAGCCAGCTGAGATTCACAGCTTGGCTTCACCTGGGAATCTCCAAGCATAACACAAGTAGCAGCCATCTCAGATTGTTTTATAGCTCAGGCAGGGTGGTCCATGGTGGGAGAACACAGGTCGGCGTTGACCTTAGTCTGCACCACCTGGGAAACCCCAGAACCTGCACATCTGGTAGATAATTACAGACCGCATCGGAGCACCACTACCCTGCCCCTGCACAGATGATTCTCTGTGGAGAGTGGTGGATGGTGTCAGTGGTCATAGCCAGTCCTTGCACCTGACTGGCCTGGGTAAATCCCTCCCATTGATCTGCCAACAGCAATAGAGGCTCAACTACAGAAGAGGGTGTACTCAGCACACACAAAGGCTGCACCTTGAGTACCCAGCTTGGGTGACAGGGGAGGCTGTGCCACTGGACCCTACAGAACACCTACTACATTATGCAACCAAGACAGGAAGTCATAGCAGCTCTACCTAATACAAAGAAACACACACAAGGAGGCTGTCAAAATGAGGAGACAAAGAAACATGACCCAAGTAAAAGAACAGATCAAAATTCCAGGAAAAGACCTAAACAAAATAGAGGCAAGCAGTCTATCAGATGCAGAGTTCAAAACATTGGTTATAAGGGTGCTCAAGGAACTTAGTGAACACTTCAATAGCATAAAAAAGATCCAGTCAAAAATGAAGGATACAGTCATTGAAATAAAGAAAAATTTACAGGGAAACAACAGCAGGGTGGATAAAGCCAAGAATGAAATCAATGATTTGGGATATAAAGTGGCAGAAAACAATAAACTAGGACAACAAAAAAGAAAAAAAAATGCAAAAACACAAGAATAGTGTAAGAAGCCTCTGGGACATCTCCAAACATAACAACATCTGAATCACAGGGGTGCCAGAAGGAGAACAGGAAGAGCAAGAAGTTGAGAACTTATTTAAAAAGAAAAAAGAAAAAAAGAAAACTTCCCTAATTTGGCAAAGGAAATAGACAGATAAGCCCAGGAAGCACAGAGAATTGCAAACAAGTTGGACCCAAAGAGTACCACACCAAGACACGTTATAATTAAGATTCCAAAGCTTTAAGATAAGGAGAGAATCTTTAAAGCAGCAATAGGAAAGCAGAGAGTTATCTGTAAAGGAGTATCCATAAGCAAAGCTATCATTTTGAATGGAAGGGCACAAAAAGTGCTCCCCAGACAAAGTAAAGCTAAAGGAGTTCATCATCACCAAGCCATCATTACATGAAATGCTACAGGGACTTATTAAGAAGAAGAAGAAGAATATCAAAACTATGAATATTAAAAAGGCAGCAAATTCACAACTCTCAACAACTAAATCTAAAAACAAACAAACAAACAAACAAACAAACAAACAAACTAAGCAAGCAGCCAGAACAGGACCAGAATTATAGGTATGGAGATCATTTGGAGGGTTATCTGCTGGAAGGGGGAGAATGAGGGAAAAGGTTCAGGGATTAAAAAGCATAAGTGGTAGGTACAAAATAAGGGGATGCTAAAAGTAGTATAGGAAATGGAGAAACAAAGAACTTACATGCATGACCCACAGACATGAACTAAAGGGGAGATTGCTGGAGGAAAGGCAGGTACTAGGAGGTGAGGAGCAAGGGGGAAAAATTTGAGGCAACTGTAATAGCATCATCAATAAAATATACTTTAAAAAGGCAACAAGAGAAAAGTAATTACAGGGGAGTTCCCATTAGAGTGTTAGCTGATTTCTCAAAAGAACATTTTCAGGTTAGAAAGAAATATTCAAAGTCATGAAAGCAGGGACCTATAGCCAAGATTGCTCTACCCAGCAAAGATATCATTTAGAATTAAAGGGCAGATGAAGAGCTTCCCAGACAAGAAAAATCTAAAGGAGTTCAGCATCATTAAACCATTAATGGATGAAATATAGAAAGGACTTACTGAACTTCTGGCCAAGATGGAAGTGTAGATAGATACACTTTGCCTCCTTGAACAACCAATAGGACAACAACAAATTTAAAAACAAAAAATAACCAGAACTGCCAGAAAATTGAACTGTATGGAAGTCTGACAACTGAGGAGTTAAAGAAGAAATATCCATCCAGATGGGTAGGAGGGGCGGAGACTGGCAGCTGGGGCAGAGAGGAGACTGGCAGCTGGGGCAAGGTGGCTGCTGGCAGAGCAGGTTGTCCCACATTTGCATGCAGATAAACCAAGGGGAACAACTGGGGAGCGAGAGACACTGTGCAACCCAGGTTCCAACACTTGGAAATAAAACCTCAAAACCTCTGGCTGTAAAAATCTGTGGTGGTTGCAGTGACAGGAGAAATTCTTAGCCTTACAGGAGAGTTCATTGGAGAGACCCACAGGGTCCTAGAATGTCCAGAAACCTACCCACCAGGGAATTAGCACCAGAAGAGCCCAATTTTCTTGTGGGGAGTAGGGGAAGTGACTGAGAGCCAGCTGAGAGCTAAGCAAGTGGTATTGTTCCCTCTCTGGCCCCTCCCCAACATACAGCACCACAACAACAGTGAAGTAGATTTCCCTGCCTTGGTGAATAACTGAAGCTCCACCCATTACAGTGTAACAGGCATGCCCAGACCAAAAAAAAAAAAAAAAAAGTGGCCCAAATGAAAGAACAGATCAAAGCTCCAAAAATAGAACTAAGTGATGAAGAGATAGCCAACCTATCAGATGCAGAGTTCAAAACAATGGTAATCAGGATGCTCACAAAAATGGTTGAGTATGATTGCAAAATAGAGGAAAAAGTAAAGGCTATGCAAAGTGAAATAAAGAAAAATATTCAGGGAACCAACAGTGAAGGGAAGAAAATCAGGACTCGAATCAATGATTTGGAGCAGAAAGGAGAAATATACATTCAGCCAGAACAGAATGAAGAAACAAAAATTCAAAAAAATGAGGAGAAGCTTAGGAAATTCCAGGACAACTTTAAACATTCCGACATCTGAATCATAGGGATACCAGAAGGAGAAATGGAAGAACAGGACATTGAAAACTTATTTGAAAAAATAATGAAGAAGAACTTCCCCAATCTGGCAAAGGAAATAGACTTCCAGGAAGTCCAGGAAGCTCAGAGTTCCAAAGAAATTGGGCTCAAGAAAACATATGCCAAGGCACATCATTGTTACATTACCTAAGATTGAAAATTAAGGAGAGAATCTTAAAAGCAGCAAGAGAAAAGGAGAGAGTCACCTGTAAAGGAGTTCCCATGAGATTATCAGCAGATTTCTCAAAAAAACCTTACAGGCAGGGAGGGGCTGGAAAGAAACACTCAAAATCATGAAAGGCAAGGAACAACATCTAAGATCACTCTATCCAACAAAGCTATCATTTAGAATGGAAGGGCAGATAAAGTGCTTCCCAGATAAGGTAAAGTTAAAGGAGTTCATCATCACCAAGCCCTTGTTATATGAAATGTTAAAGGGTCTTATCTAAGAAAAAGAAGATCAAAACTATGAACAGTAAAATGACAACAAACTCAGAACTATCAACATCTGAATCTAAAAAACAAACAAACAAAACAATGTAAGCAGACAGCTAGAACAAGAACAGAATCACAGAAATGGGGATCACATGGAGGGTTATCAGCAGAGAGAGGGTTGAGGGAGAATGGGGGAAAAGGCACAGGGAATAAGAAGCATAAGTGGTAGGTACAAAATAGACTGGGGGAGGTTAAGAATAGTATCGGAAAGGGAGAAGCCAAAGAACTTATATGTACGATCCATGGACATGAACTAAGGGAGGAGGGAATGCTGGTGGGAGGGGGTGGTACAGAATGAAAGGAGATAAAGGGAGAAAAAGCATGGGACAACTGTAAGAGCATAACCAATAAAATATATTTTAAAAAATAAAAATTTAAAAAAGGACTAAAGAAAAGGAAGATCAAAACTATGAATGACAAAATGGCAATAAGTACGTATCTATCAACTATTGAATCAAAAAACAAACTAAGCACACAAAAAGAACAGAGACAGAAGCATGGATATGGAGACCATTTTGATGGTTGCCAGATGGTAGGGGTTGTGAGGGAAAGGGTGAAGAGGAGAAAAAGAAGAAGTAGAAATAGGTAGTTACAGAATAGCCAGGGGAATGTAAGGTATAGTATAGGAAAGGGAGTAGCCAAAGAACTTACACGCATGACCTACGGACATGATCAATGGTGTGGGTATTGCCTTAGTGAGTGGGTGGTGTTGGGTGGAGGGGGGGAAATGGGGATACATTGAGACAACTGTAATAGCATAATCATTAAAATATAATTTAAAAAAATAAAGGAGGACTACTGTAATTTTGATTGCTATATTCCACCCCCCACCCCACCCCCACCCTCGATTTTCAATGCAACAAGCATAGGCTTTCCATTGAAAATTAATCTTGCACATTTTGGGGATAAGACTGGGGGGAGGTGTATGTTAAAACTTTGAGCCATGGTGGTGTGAAACATGTGAGTTTATATTCCTGTAACTTGAAGACTATCCATATTTTCAGTATTTGGCTTCTGCTTTGTTGGTAGTATATGTAATAACTTTGTATTTCCATTTTTAGAGTTAGCAAACAAAGACTGATATTTTCTATTCTGTCCCTAATATATGAGTTAATTAATTTATTCAACAAAAAATTTATTACTTTGTGTCATTCACCATTCTAAGACTTCAGGGGCTAAAAATAAACCACAAAGTCTATTGTTAAATGCTCATGTATGCCTTAGTAACGAAAATAGGTATTTAGCAGATAATTATAAAAGTCTACATAGTTATTCATAATAAAGATATGTACAAAGTGGTTCTAAGTGGCAGAGAATAAATTAAGACATAGCATGGGTAATAGGAAGAGGATGAAAAATGATTTCATATGATACATTAGATGTAAGAAAAAAATGTTTAACAATTTTAATGAGATAGATTCACACAACCTATAGTTTACCAATTTAAAGTACAAAATTAAGTTTTGTACTTTATTAGATATACTGAGTTGTACAACAATCAATTTATTCTAATTTTAGAACATTGTAAGATATATTTTTGAAAGACACTACAAAATATTATTTATAATTATAAATATTTGAAACAAATAATTTGAGATTTAGAAGAAATATTTTAAACACAGCAACTCAGGTTGGGTTAACTGCCTAAAAACTGTTAAGAATTATTTGGCATATTTCAAAAACAATTATAAATGACATATAAATTTATTCTCCTTTGGATTAATGCTAGCCAGAAGATTGACTTAAATATATATATTTTTTAACTTTAGTAACATTCAATATCACATCTAATAAAAATGGAATAAAATAATGTAACAATAATTAGAATATAATAAATTTTTTGCAGGCCTGCATTTTGTGGGCTTTCTAGAACAGAGACAAACTATTTTTTATGGTATATGCAAATAATACTGAGTTTACTTCAGAAGTAGGAAGATGCCTTATTTAAAGATCAGAGTTATTTATTGAGTAAATAAAATATTTTATTACAACATATTCATTTAGAGTTTTCTTCTGTAGGATATTCTGGTCTAATTTAGATGCTTCCATATTTGTTAAGTGTAACTTTAAATTTTACTGGCTTAAAGCACAAGTTTTAAACATACAAACATACGATCAATTTATTTTCTTTCACCCCTACCCATTCAATCTGTTGTAAAGAGTGAGTGGTATAAGCCTACTGTTGATATATTTTACTTTTATAGTTCAATAAAAATTTGAAAAATTGTAAGTAGGTTATATCAAACCCAACACATTGACACAAATTTTAACCAGCTTTCCCTTTTTTTCAGAAGTGAAATATAGGGTATAAGTTTGGAGCAAGACAGAAACTGAACTGTGCTTTAGTTAAACATGCTTTAGTTTATCCATGATGTTCAAAATATGATGCTGAGAGCTAATTACCTACATAACTGAATTTGTCATCAATGACTACTGTCATCACCACAACTTTTCTTACTGAATGTAGCCATAGGGAGAGAAAAATATTTATTCTTGCTCTTGATTCTCAAACGGTTGTGAAAATTTCAATTAGAATTTTCCAAGATACTGTATGCTGACTAAGGTGCATAGAATAATTGTTTTCTGTTGATAATTACTTGTTAATAGTCATTGTATATCAGAAAGCAATAACTAACACAGCTAATTGGTCATTTCACAAGTATTATTGTTTAGGACAATATGACTGTAGAATTTCATTTTAAAAAGTGAGTCAACTTAAACATTTATTTGCAAAGATATATGTGCCCCTATATTCATTTCA
This sequence comes from Mormoops blainvillei, assembly GCA_004026545.1. Classification (NCBI taxonomy): domain Eukaryota; kingdom Metazoa; phylum Chordata; class Mammalia; order Chiroptera; family Mormoopidae; genus Mormoops; species Mormoops blainvillei. The sequence goes on from PVJD01001323.1 coordinate 68,752, forward strand.
GCATTATTCACGGTGGACATTATGGAGGGATATTGAGAATATCCTGCTGAGTGAAATAAGTCAGTTAGGCCCTGGCCAGGTAGCTCAGTTGGCCAGAGCATCCTCCCAACACTGAGATTGCGGGTTAGAATCAACCAGTGAATGAATGGATAAGTGGAACTGTTGCGGCAGAAACCAGAGACTGGAAAAGACTCACACGACACGTGGAGTAGCGAAGGGAAGGTTTATTAACACATGCGGGCCCAGTGGAGTGCTCTCTCAAAGCCTGGGCCCAGAACAATAGCTCCACATTCCTTTTATGTTGGGCCAAAAGGGGAGGGTCTTGGGAGGTGGGGCACAGGTTTGGCATGAAGCGGTTTACGGAAATGGAAGAGAAGCATTTACAGCATTAGTCGGGGCAAAATGGTGTCTCATCCTTGATTTCCCTCTACAGAACAAGTAAATGTCTGTCTGTCTGTCTGTCCGTCCCTCTCTGTCTTCCCTTTCCAGAAAAAACTAAGAAACATAACTTAACTCATATGTGAGATATGAAACTGAAACTCATAGATGCAGACAACAGTATGGTGGTTACCAGAGGAAAGGGGAGGTGGGGAGTTACTAAAGGGTAAAGGAGGCCAAATATGTGGTGACAGAGGATAATTTGACTTTAGCTGGTGGGCACACAATAAAATATAAAGATTATATATCTTAGGTATGTACACTTGAAACCTATACAATCTTATTAACCAATGTTACCCCAATAAATTTAATAATAAAAAAAGAGTCAACTTAAAGAAAAATAGTATTAGTATATTTGACCCTCATATAAGATGGCATATGAAAAAGTGAAAATTAGCATGACAGTTCTCTGCTTTTAACTGGAGCAGAATAATTTTAATTTTCTAAAAAGCAACATCATTTTAGGTTTATTGAACTTTTTACACAGATATTTTTCCAGTGGGCTGTGCTGCCTCAGATATTCACAACAGACTATGAAAGCAAATTCTTTAGTGCAGAATAAATCTGGGCTAATGAGGGATTGTCTCTCTATGGCCAAATCACGGTAGAATATCTCTATAAAACATAAATTGGCAGGAAGTACCTCAGAAGAAGGCATTTGGTAGAAAAGTTTCAGAGGATGAAGGAAAGCATTTTAAAAGAAACCACCCTCTCTTTAAAATTCATTCATTTAATGTTTCCTAAAGCAATAATTTATTTTTCTTGTTTCCGCTTAATAACATTTTTTATCAGCAGCAGAAAGAAGAGTTTCAGGCTAGGAATGATTCCTCAGTGAATATTCCTCCTTCATTTACGACTAGTGTTTTCGAATGGATTATCCTATTTTTCTGGATAATTGTCTCAAGTAATCAAGTCACATTAACTATGTTTATTTCTTTGCCTTCTCCTTGCTAACTAAATGGAAATTAAATGCAATTAAAATGACAAGGAATTAGGTATTTTGTAAAATATCAATTTTATATAAAACATGTAATTCCACTGGCATGCATATCTGAGAGATCAGCCCAGACCAAAAGAGCTCTCCAGCTCAGGTGATCCAGATTAGCTGACTTGGAGAATCATGAGCTAAATAAATTGTTGTTTTAGGTCACTTATTTATGGAGTGGTTTTGTTACCATATAAAAGCTAACTGCTACAACATTTAATCTTTTCTCTTTGCTTTGAGACCATGAGAGTGAAATAAATATCTCATCAGCTCAATGCCTGGAAGCAAGTAAAACTCTTACAATACCTTAAATTGTATAAATAAGGAATGAATGAGAGAACAAGTTTAACAAAAGAAAAGTGATATAGCATTTGGATTTTCAGTATGCTTATTATTGGAATTAGAAATGTGTTGACTATATATAAAACTAAAGGAGGATGACAGTGAATCTGTATAGAAATATAACAAAGTTAAGTCTTTTTTTTTAACATTACACCTAATTTAAAAAAATAGAACTCTGACCACAGAAACCAGTGGTCATTAAAAGAAGATGAAGACATTTAGAGCAGTTATCCAATGGAGAAAGAACATTATATAGAATAAGTGAATGAAAATTATAATGAGGGAACATAAATAATTTTCTTTGGAAATAACTTATAGATTAATAAGAGCAACTTATTTTTAGTTGGAAAAACATAGAATAAACCATATTCTTAAATTTTGATCTCATATAATGGTGCTATTCTAGCAATATGTTATTAAAATAGAGAAATGATAATCCTGAAATCATAGCCATTATTGATAGTAATAGCAAAAAAACAAACTATAATTTTTTTGCTGTTAGAAAATAAATTATGCCAGCATCCACCTCCAGTGGCTTTTATTATTAGGTAGGCAACTAATTTATGTGAGGTTATTATGGCAATTCCGCTAAGCACTGTGCAAATAAGTAGTTTTATTATTTTATGTTCACATACAATGTGTATGCTAATTTTATCATATACTGTTCTTTCTGTAGTTGTGTAACAAAGTATCCTAAACAATGGCTTAAAGAATAATAGCTGAAACAGTGGGAATTGTAACAGTGGGGAATTATAAGCCACCTCACCATTCTTTTGACATTCTTTCTGTAGATGCTAACTCTAACTAATGTGTAGCTTATAGATAAACAGCATGTTTGTATAAGAATCCTAGGAACTAACTTCAAAAGACATGACACCAACCCTTAGAAATCCCAGTTCTAGGAGATATGCTGATCTTCAAACGTGGAGTCAGGATGACCTGAAGCCAGGATGACGCACCCTGAACCATCACTTACCTTATCAGAATGGGCTGTGCTGGTCTGCACGTAGAGAACTTTTCAACCCCCTCCCTTGATCTCTTTTTTTTCTGCTTTCCCTCTCCCTCCTTATAATAAACACTGTCTGCACTAAGAAGTTGAGATGGGCTTTGAGACGAGTCCCCCATCTTCCAGTGAGCTGACCCTTGAATAAACCACTTTTTTTTACATCAGCACCTGTCTCGTGACTATTGGCTTTCGAAGCAGCAGGCAGCTGGACCCGCATTTGGTTACATAACCATTTATTTTTGTTAGAAAATCTGGGGTTTTCCTTGGCTGCAGTAGGCAGTACCTGCTCAGGGTCTTTCAGTGAATTGCAGTCAGATAGTGGTGGGGGCTATCTCAAGGGTTCTTCACTCACATAACTGGGAAGATGCAAAGAGTAAGAGCTCTGTGGGCATCTCTCACTCTCCTTGATGGGCTCTGACTATGTGGTCTTTCCACATGGTGGTCAAAGGCTCCCCGAGCATGAGAGATGCCAGCAGAAGATACCTGTCCTTTTCTAATCTAGCCTCAGAAGTCACAGCTTTACTTGTGTTACAAGTAAAGTCACTTGTGTTACATTCTATTTGCCAAGGCAATTGTATAGCTTCATACAGTTTTGAGGGGAGGGATTATAAACTCTACTTCTTGATGGAAGAAGGACTATCAAAGAATTTGGGGACATGTTTTAAAACTATTATATGTTTTTATATGTATATTTGTTTTTATCTTTATATACTTTTTTCTTCCTGCCTACTTCTACCTCCAATATGCACACCACAAGATATACTCTAGTTGTATAGATCAAAGGTCATGGGCTCATTTATATTTATTGCTTTAATTGTGTACAAAACTTTTGGGTCTTCTGTGACTATTTAAGAGTTATTTAACATATTTTTGTGGAATGGCCCCTTGGGGGTATATATGTCTATGTTTTCAGCAACACTTGTAAAAATAATTTTCTTTTACTTTCCAAATATTGTGTGAAATCTATGGAAGGTTACTTAGAAAACTACTAAATTGGAATATTTTCTTCTATTAAACATAGTGATAACTAAAAGAGACAAGAGAAAATGCATACAATCTGTCCTAGTGAGAAGAACAGTGATACACATTTCATTTACAGAATGAAAACCTTACCTTTGTGTTGAATAAAGCTAATCCAGTGTGAATAATAAAAATGCAGCTATTTCATTAAGTACATTATTATAGGGACTAATTAGATCAGTAATTTCAAAGGTTTTAACCAGTGATTTCACAGCTTTGTTTTAAAGTGTCATTTTAATGTATTATACTTCTAACACCTCTACTGGCATTTTTTTCTTTATTTAAAATTAAATAACCTGTGATTCTCAAAATAAAAAATTGACAAGCAGAATAAATTGCTACTTAAATATGGGGTTGTTTTCAATTTTATCTTTAGCTTGTATGTGGGTCAGTTAGTCTCTAGGAGACTATACTGAAGAAATATGGTTACATTCATGTAGTTGCTAACATAACTAAAATTTTGGAGACTCCAAGTAAATATTTTTGATTGTGAGCATTTTTCTTTAGTTAATTGCCCAACAAACAGTCACCCAACTTTCCCTAATATGAGGACTGCAGTTGTGTTAATAATGAGAATGAGAGAAAAAGGAAATGTGTGGAAGGATTTTTTACACTTTCCCCATCCAGTCTAGAACATGAGTAAGGTATTTTTAATGAGAAAAGAAAACTCCTGTAAATTTAAAGAATTTAGCTGAGAAAAGTACTTTGTACAAATATAGTATTTTAAGGCTCTTCAGAAGAGGCACTCATGGCACACCTGTGAGTAAAGCTCTGAAGACAGTAGAATTCTGGGAACTTGACTCTACTTTGAAGTTTCTGAGAGAATATTATTGATCCAGCTTCTGTGCCGTGAGCTCCAAGGTCACTCTAGGAAACTAAATCTGAGTCCTCCCATGTGCAGCAATCACCTGCCCTCACCGCAGTTTGCATTTGCAGAGGGCTTCACCTTCATTATTAACCCGTGTCCCTTGTAAGTGCTGTATATGGCTGAGGATCAGTGTTTTCATCTGCAGAAGGGATTGATTTGCAGCCCATGGTGTCTTCAAGATCAGAGCTAAATTCAAGAATTCTTATTCCATAGGTAATAAAAAGTGGTGATCTACATGGATTATCACCACTTACCTAACTGCCCAGTTTTTAGTTCAACTTTTCCTACAAAAGTAAATCCTGGAAAAAGTCCACTTTGATGGTAAGACAAAAAGGCGATCCGCGAGAGAACTCTCTGAAGCGAAGAGTATTCAAGCTTAGTTGTGCCCTGATGAAATTTCTTTATAATATCCCTGGTCACGTCAGAGAGGCACACCATTGAAAGAGACTAGATGCCTAAGTAAACAAATAAATAAAAAGCTGAAAGGACTGCTGACTGGCCTGGTTTCTCAGCTTCCACCTCAGTTTTGCAAAAAGCTACCTCTAGGCCTCAGAAGGCCTGATACACACTCAAGCAAGCTGTCTCAGTTACCCTGCTACAACACACCATTGATGAAACGCAGGCTGTTGGGGGAAGTTTTGTTGAACGGCACAAATAAAGACCAAGACCTAAACAGATAAAAAGGTGTAGGTCACATTATTGAAAGGATATTATATATTATATACTTATCAATTCTCCTCATATTTATATATAAAAATCTAATAGAATTCTAATTTTTCACAAAAATTGGTAAGCCATTCTTACGTTATAAGGAATACTAAAGGTTCAAAATTAACTAACATATTTTTAATAAAAAGAATAATGGTGAAGAACACTATTTTAGATAACAAGTTTATTATAGTATTATAATAATTAAATTGTCATAGATCGATGAAAGAAAATATGGAACTCAGAAATAGAATCATGAATATGGGGAAACTGAATATGGCATGGCATCTCAAATCAGTAAGAGAGCTTAGAGCAATATTTAAACAATTAGCTACTCATATAAAAATAATTAGATCATCACCTCAAATTATACATACATTCCAGACAGGTTGAAAAATGTGAAATATAAAAATTTGACATAAAAAGCAAAGCTTTATAACTTTGAGAAAACATATAGAAACATTTTCATGATAATAAGTTAGGGAATAATTTCTTAAGAAGATTCAAAAGCACTAACCACTAAAAATGCATTAAATGTATAAAAAGCTTTTGTTCTAGGGAATGTAATTCTGATTTTTTGACTTTATGGTGGGTACTTGGGTGTGTTCACTTTAAAATAATTATCAAACTTAAGATCTGTATGTTTTCGTATATATAATTAAAAAGTTTTAAAAAGTTAACAAAAGACACTAAAAATTTTTCAAAAGAAAGCCACACCTCTCAAGAAGCTATATTCAACAGATGTAATTATAAACCTAAGGGTAGGATAAAACCCACATGAAAGGACTATGAAAAATAAAAACCAGAAATTACCCCTGGCAAATTATTGAATAGACAATGAGCCTATGAAAAGTTATGAATCTTCCATAACAATTAGGATAATACAAAGTAGTAAAACAATTTTATTTCACATTTATCATATGGCCTCAAATATTAGAGTTGTTCACTATCAATTGCTAGTGAGATTAAGAAAAAATAAAAAGGCACAAAACTACTATTAAGAGCAACAACCATTATGAGTGGAATTGCTATGGGTGTCTAAGACGTAGAGCACACAGCTCTAGGGGACGCTGCTTGCATAGATTAAAATGTATATTGTGTCCCCTGGAGTTGTGGCACACACACCTCACACCTCACACACACACACCCCCCTACATATAAATGTATTATAAAATACTCATATAGGAAGTATATAATATCTCAAATATTTAACATTAAACACTTTATATTAAATGTAACATTACTATTTAGATATTAATAATATATAAGTAACATAAATATTTCAAATATATTTTATATGAAATGCTTATATGTTATAAAATATTTATAATTATATACAAAATCACATACAATTATTTTTTAGAAAATATTACACATATAATGAAGACATTGTCCAAGAATGGATATTGCTGCATTATTTATCAGAGAAAAATTAATTTCCATCACCAGGGAACTACTAAAAAATTATAAAGAATTGTTCACAATACAGTAGTCTCCCCTTATTTGTAGAGTATATGTTCTAAGACCCCCAGTGAATGCCTGAAGCTGCACATAGTACCAAAACCCCATATATACTAGGTTTTTCCCTATACACATGTGCGTATGATAGAGTTTAATTTATAAATTAGGCACGACAGTTTAGAGATTAACAACAATAATAAAATAGAACAATTATAACAGTATACTTTAATACAGTTATGTGACTATTGTGTCTCTCGCTCTCAAAATACTTTATTGTATCGTGCTCTCCTTTTTTCTAGTGATGATGTGAGATGACAAAATGTCTACGTGATGAGATGAAGTGAGGTGAGTGGCTACCATAAGGGTTACTGAAACATAAGCACTACGATACGGTGATAGTAAATCTGATAACGGAGGTGGCTCTAAGTGACAGACAGGTAGGGCATACGGCGTGGATATGCCAGACAAAGGGATAATCCGTGTATTGGTAGGAAGCACTGGGGCAGTGCAAGATTTCATCACACTACTCAAAACGGCATACAGTCTAAACTTTATGAATTTTTAATCTCTAGAATTTTCCATTTAATATTTTTGGAACTGTAGTTGACTGCAGGTATCTGAAACCACGGAAAAGGAGGGACAATTGTATAAAACAATATATAATACTTAAAATGATGAGTTAATCATGACACATTCATAGATCCCCAAAACATGATTCTGATTGAAAAAGCAAATTATAAAAATTTGTAACACACTAACAGTATCAGAGGACATATACATAGGTGTTAAAGAAATAAAAACATGAATAGAATGGATGTACCTATATTTAGTAGCGATTACCTTAAAAAAGGAAACAAAGGTATTGAATAAGGTATCAGTTTTCAACTCAGTCTAAAACATTTCTTTTTATTTATTTTTAGAGAGAGGGGAAGGGAGGGAGAAAGAGAGGGAAACATCAATGTGCAAGAGGTACATCCATTGGTTGTGTCTCATGCACCCCAAACTGGGGACCTGGCCTGAAACCCAGGCATGTGCCCTGACTGGCAATCGAACTGGAAACACTTTGATTCATAGGCCGACCTTCAATTCACTGAGCCACACCAGCCAGGGCTGAAGCATTCCTTTTGGAACAATTATTTGAATCAAGTATGGCAAAAATTTTTGTGTGTGTTAAATTGCAGTGGTGAGGGCATGAATATTTTACATTATTCTTTGTAATTTTTGACTTTAAAATATTTCACAATTAAATAAGAATATGTAAAGTTGGAAGTGGTCAATTGTAACTTTTCTTTTCTGAAAGTTAGGTGAGATGAAGACGTGACATTGATCATTAGATTTGAACAGAGCCTTGTTTTCAAACTTCAGTGTGCATCAAGAACAGCTGTAGGACACTCCAAAACACAAGTTGCTGGAACACAGAGTTTCTGATTAACTGAGTCTGAGAGGAGCCTCGTAATGCACGTTTCTAACCAGTTTCTTCATGATATTGTTACTGCTTGTCTGGGGATGACACTTTGAGAATCACAGTGTAGGTTATAGGTGACACTGACAAGAAATTTTTCCAGAGTAAGTTGAAGAGAGAATATAAAGTATTGCTTTTTAAATCACTGAGCACAGTTTATTATGGTACTACTGTCAAAAACTAACTTAAATAAGGTTAAAAAACTATATGATCGGTCTTAAATATTGTGCATTTTGAATATTAGAATCAGAAATCGCTTAGTGTATTTAATGGTATTGATACTGGTAAATTATACCTATTATTTAATCCTTTATATAAAACATTCACAAACTAAATTTTGTGAATTTAATGGCATCATAATAATTCGTCCAACAGGCATTCTGAAATACAGGTAACACATATGTATGTACATGTTATATGCATACATTTTTACATACACCTATATATATATGCATTTAGAACTATATATTGGCCTTTGAAATTAAAGCAGTATTTGACATTCAGGAAACTAACAGCAAATGTATATTTAATATGCAATTTAAACAAGTCCTTTAAAATGAGATCCAAATTTCAATATCACATCAGTTTTAAATACTAAAAGTATTTTAAGATTACTTGCATTTAATTTGATAACTCTCTGGGCTGTGTCCTTTGGGACATAAATATGAATTAGAATTACTCTATGGCATTCCATCAAAATCCATTAAAGGAAATGTAGCCCAAAGAGATTCTCTTACATCTGACATTGCTTAATGTGCTTACAGTATTAAATGGATACCCTACAACTAAAGATTAATTTGTTATAAAAAAGACATTAATGTGGATTTTTCTTCATATTGTTTTTATACCTAAAACTCTTCAAAAGAAAGTTGAACAGGACTTATATATTTTTTCATTCCTTTTTAATTGGAAGGGATTTAATTGGGATTTCAAAATAATTTTTAAAGCATTTAAAATTTAATGAAATTTTTTCTATGAATTTAGGTTAATAAGTTACTGTCACTTCTGGCTATCCTTCACATTTGTCATTTTTCAATGCAATGCAGAGGCAGTGACTACACAGTATGAACCTGGAACCATGGCTGAATTTGAAAAGTATCAAAATTACTCCTAGGCAAATACAGTTTTCCAGACCACATCTTTATATCTTACCAGTTCTAATTCCTTATGTCTAAGAAATGACCTGGAAGTGTGATTCTTATTCCAATGTTGCCTGGTTCTATTTGGAATTGAGGAACCTACAGCGGAACCTGAGGGCATATAGGGGACCTTTGAAAACATAAATGTTTCAAGGAGGCCCTGACCCATACAGCAAGTTCCCACATTATTATTTTCTAATTATTGAGGCCATGTAAAATTCTCTTTTGCTGATTCTGGGCCCCAGTGATGTCCAGCCATTTTAGAAGGAGACAAACTTCTGAGAAGTAAGAAAGGCTGGTAAATATGTAACATCAAGGATAACAGCTTTTGTCTTCACACAAAAAATAATCTTGCTTCTCTATTTTCCAGCTGTTTCTCCTTTGGAAAAAAGGTTAAATACACCCCCTTCCTTTGCCTAAGGCAGTACACCTGTGTGAATCTTTTTCCCCCAAAGTCTGTGTTCCTCATGCGTCAAATCTCTTGACAGTTTCACTGTTACCATTGTCTCTTCAGGTTTAATTGGGACACAGCTAATATCATGTTCCCCATGTAACCTCTAGCTGTTTTACCAGTTTAGCCTTTCAGGACAAAAAGATTCAGAAAGATGAAAAAAAGACAATGATTAAATGGCCTAACAAATTGATACTTTACTGACTTGTTTTTTAAAAAAAGCCAAGTGCAAGCCATAAGTATGAGTGCACCTGTGTTGGGCTCCCCTAACACCGTGTGTACACCTCTTGCATTATGTCATTATTTTAGGATGATCTGGGTATATGTTTGTATTCTGCACTAGGCAAAGACTGTTTAGAAGTACAGGCTGTCATTAACATCAGGAACAAAACCTTAACAGTGACACCATAATATTATTAGGTAACATTTGTTGAATACCTATTAATGTCTTATTTTGCAAAATCTTATATAACACATACTACAGGCATGTTACAAGTAGGATCTCATTTAAATCCTTAATGCAGTCCATGAGATAGGTACTGTGCTGCATTATGTAGGTCGTTATTCTTTTCGCAGCTAACTAAAGTAGATTACTATTATTCCCACTTTGCAGATGCAGGAAAGAAAGCCTATATTAACGGTTTTAGAATCCCATTTGTTTTTAAGCTTCGCTGATTTTATGTGCACATACATGCAGGCCATCACAACATAAATAAATAACAGAACTATGTTGACCCTGGCACTGAACTAGACGCTGGTAATATAATTTGAGTCAGAATGTTTGTTGGGAGAATGTTGAATGCGTTAGGATAAAGTAATGACATGGACTACTGTTGAGCAACAACTTTACAGGTGTATACAAGTGCTATGCTTTTCTCTGCTGTGAAAATAATTTAGTTCCCTTTTTAACGGTGGTGTTGTCCTTTGATGTAGGGAGAAAGCCTGAGGGAGAAAGTAGAAAAAGAAACACCAGAGAGAAATCCAGCACCTTCAATGCCCATGTTTTTATAAACAAACAGGAGAAAGACATACCATCAACTAAGAAAAACAGCCCCAGAGAAATATATAGTCTAAGAAATATCAGATCTATTTTGGATTCATTAATATGAATATTTGTTCTGCCTCCACAGATCTCAGATATGACAAAGCCTGGAGCTGTTCATCGGCAAGGCATCTCTTCACCCCAAATAACTTGCTATTGTTCTCTGATGTCACCGATATTTTTAAATGACTTTCAGTTAATTATCTTCATGCTTTGAAATTTTATTGTTGAGTTCTGAGGGACTTTGTCCAGAAACTTAAAAACAAATAAATCAATAATGTTTCTTTACTTAGTGCACTGGAAATGAGGAAATATCCTAAGGGAATAGTGAGAGAAACTTTGTTCTTAAACTCTTCTCATTATCTCTCTCTCCTTTTCTTTTTTTGTTGTTCAAAACTTCCATGGGCTTTATCCCTATGTTTTTTTAGAATAAACTATTGTTTTAAAGCAGAATTATGGAACAACATTGAATTATCCTTATGTGGTCTTTTTACTCTATTTTCAAAATAAGTAATGAAAATATACACATCCCTGTACATTAATGCAGTATTTTACAATTTAGTAGAGGGTGTAAAAGTGAATAGTTAAATTTCCTTTTAATAACCCAACATTTTTTCCTATGTACAAGACCAGTTCCATAAATAAATAAAAAAAACCAAAAAAGTGAAAAAAACTGTAAAAAAGAAGACCAATTGCAATAGTGACTACTAATTCTCTCCACTGTCTGTGCCGTCCACTAACTGAGTACTAGGCCATGTAAAATATAGGAATCACCCCTACTCGTCTTCCATTGTACTATTCATAACTTCTTAAGTCATCATACACAATTTAGGCTCTATAGTTACGGGAACATGAGAAAAATACAGAATATGAGGTGATTCAGGTTGTCTAAGAATATTGAAGATAAATTTAGTAATGATTTTCAAGCTCTGAGAGACTGTGATCCCCAATTCCCCTGAGGTTGGAAAAGGACAGAGGAGCCTTAAACCACAAAGAAGATTATGTTGGATCTATAATCATAGCAGACCAGGGTGAAAAAATTGTAAAATCATCTGGTGCAACCCCTTCTCTTTCAGAAGAGGAAACTCCACAGAGGGAGGCTCAGTGTGTAAGGTTACACCGTAGGCGGTAGACTAGAACCTGTATACTTAAAGGCCTCCTGTCAATGAAAGCGGCTAGATTTGGGGATGGACTCTCAAGAGATGATGGGCCTTCCTTCTCAGAATGAATAACATCTAAAAAAAAATCCACCCTGGCTGGTGTGGCTCAGTGGATTGAGTGCCGACCTGAGAACCAAAGGGTCACTGGTTTGATTCCCAGCCAGGGCACATGCCTGGGTTGTGGGACAGGTCCCCAGTAGGGGGCACATGAGAGGCAACCACACACTGATGTTTCTCTCCTCTTTCTCCTTCCCTTCCTCTTGCTCTAAAAAATAAATACAGTCTTAAAAAAAAATCCAAAGGACATTATCATTTTCATTTTTGCATTAATCAGCAAAAACCATTTTAAATTATTTTCACATGGCTTTGGTTAAAAAAAAAAGAGGAAACTTTTTATTTTTTTCTCTTTGGGTGTGGAAATTTGTTTGCATGAGTCAATCATTTGACAAATATATCTCGAGTACATTGTCACATGCTGTTTTAAAGAGAACAATATAGTGAGCCTTCCTTAAGAAATGTATAGCTCAGTGCAATGACTCCCAGAAAATGATAGATCCATGATTATTTATAAAATAAGTTTAAGCATTTTTGGATGACATTGTTGCAAGATTTCATAAAGCTAAATTCTTTTAATTGTCATTTATACTTTTTTTGGTGTTAAAATACTTCTCATTTCACTTATGATGTTAAGAGTAGATTTATGTCAAGATTTTTTATTACCTGATATATTAAAGAAAAAATACTGCTCCATAAAATTCAAAAATCTGGTCTAGTTGAATGAATTGGCAATTATCCTAAAATATGTGCTGTGATAAAAGTACAGGCATTGTGGCAAAACACAGGAACACTATATTAGTTTTTACTATTAAATTTAGTCTTATTTGACAGAAAGCAACACCATATTACATAAGATAACACATATGTCTCACATAAAAGAAGTCTAGAGCGGGCAGTACAGTGCTGATATATCTTTTCAGCTCACTGCTTTATCATCTTAGAGCTTAGTTCAAAAGAACTGTTGGATTCCAACCATTACTTTCAAAGAGAAAGCAAGAAAAAAAAAACTTCTTAATCTTTTTATCTGAAATTTACACAAGATATTTCTCTCAGAAGTTGTACTCTGTAGACTTCATATATTTTATTGACCAGAACTATGTCACATGTTTACTGCTAGATACAAGAGTTTGGAAAATTGGTCAATTTTTACCTGATCCCACTGCTGCCACAAACAAGACTGGGGTTCTGTTAGATTGCAGCAAAAAGCAATTAAGGAGGTCTTATCAGTTATCTAGTTTTTAGGTACAGGAGTTTGAATAGAGAAAGGAGAAAAAAAATGGGGAATAGAGCAAAGAAAGTTTATAGATTATTATTTTCAAACACTATTAAGTAACCTTTTTTCTTTAGGAATAAATTTCTTTTCTGTGTTTTTATTTAGAAAAAACATAATTTTTCCTGGTAAGGATCACTAGCAGGTACTTGATATTCCACATAGAAGAGCTTTAGAAACCCAGTTATGTGTGTTCTTGAGTGAAATAATTGGTAGAATTAGTAGTTTCTTCTTCCTGCTGATGCCTCTTAAAAAGAAACAAATTGTTAGCACAGCATCAGTTAATGGTAACTTGTCTAAAGAATATTCTATTTTTACATATACTTAAGCACAGTTTAATCTTTGCTTTTGTAATTAAAGAGAAAACCTTTCTTGGTTTATTATTAATAATTAATTGGGTATTTTAGTTTAAAGAGAATGAACTTTACTTTCATTAATTATATGGTATATAGATATATATTATTATTATTATTTTATTACATCAACTTATATTCAATTCAATGAAACTTGACATTTCATTGATTTAATCCATTCTCTAGAGTTGTTACAATGCATGCTAGAAAGTGGGCTGGAAACTCTTCTTTACAAAAGCAAAGCCACAGTTCTAAGCAATGTTTTCTTTGCTTACCTTATGGTTTCACATTCATATTATGTGAAAGGTTTCATCAGGAAGAAATTTATTCAAGAAATAAAATACTAATTTTATGGTAGTGCAATTCTCAACTTTGATCTAAGTTACTATAAACTATTCTCTGTTTTTCTGTTTTTTAGATTTGAAGTAATTTGGCATATAAATTTGCAAAGTTTGATAAACATTTTCTTTTTCCTTTTAAAAATTTTTGTTTAGCTCTGGCTGGTGTGGCTCAGTGGATTGAGAGCCAGACCACAAACCAAGGGGTCACCAGTTGGATTCCTGGTCTAGGGCACATGTCTCGGTTGCGGGCCAGGTCCCCGGGGGGGGGAGCGCGGGAGGCAACCACACATTGATGTTTCCCTCTCTTTCTCCCTCCCTCCCCCTCTCTGAAAATAAGTAAATAAAAATCTTTAAAAGAATAGTTTTGTTTATTTATTTTTAATTGTATTTTTTACCATTACCATTTAATTCCCTCATACCCTCCTCGCCATCCCCCCCACCACGATCACCACACTGTTGTCCATGACCATGAGTCCTTTCTCCTTTTTGCTCAATACCTTCATCCCCTACTTTTCCCCCAATCTCATCCTGCTCTCCTTTTAAATTATATAACTTAAAATTTTGTAGCTGGAAAACAGAATCAAGTAAGTCTTCAAATTTTCAACATATTTTATAATCATAGCTATAGCTATTTAAAATCGGTTAAGAAAAACATTTTGAGTTTTCCTGAGTTTAATTACAGGCATCTGGAGATGTCTAAACTCCATTTTTGTTTTGCTTTGTTTGTTTAAATCACACACGATTTAATCACAGGCAGGTAGCCTAAGTTTATTCCAGTGGAACCTTCATTTTAAAGTAGCTTGAAATAGACATTTGTGTTCCATTATAGTAATAATTGTATATATTTCATTTAGTTCCAAGAAAAATAACACTGGTATCTACCTTTGCAATTCAAGGCTCGTGTATGCAGATTAAACGTCATCATTGCGTGGGATGTGTATTTGTGTGAGTGTGAGTCCTGGAGGGAGTTCCGCCACTTACTGTTTGGTATCCACAGTACCAGTGTAAATTGATAATACTTTGTAGTAACTCTCAAAAATCTAACTTTGATCTCATTTTGTGAGTCATTCAAATTACTCCAAAGGACAAAACAACAGGAAAGAATGAGTAACTTTGTTTAAAATAAACGCTGCATTTCTGTTTTTAGAAATTGGCACACCTTGGCTTTCCTGCTTACAGTACAACTGGAGCTTGTAATTTAGATGTGTTTGAGTTTTCTTAGTCAACCTAAAAGTTTATAAATTAATGTCAGGGTAAAAATATTATAGTAAAGTTATAGGAAGTATATTAATCTTGGGTGAATAGAATGAGTTTCTTACCAGGGAATTTGGGGGGGAATAAAACAGACCAAAATATGGGGTTCATGGCAAGTTTCATCAAAAACTTTTCCCCCCAATAAATATACACCATAAATATATTTTATTTAAGAATGATGTTTTCATATTTGCCTTATTTGGTAGAAAGTTTGCCTTTGAAAATATGGGCTACTTGAATATCAGCATACAACAAACAGAAAACAATTTTGGTTGGTAATATATTCACAGGGTTCAAAAATAACCATTAAACTATGCACAGCAAAAAGTCTTCCGTTCATCTCTGTCTCCATCTAGACAGTTTCTAGCTCACTCCTACTCACAACTGCTCTTATAAATTTCTTATGTATAATTCCTGTCTTTATCCTTCCTGAGTTCCTTGAAGCATACACAAATAAACATGAATATATATTCTTATCTTCCTGTTCTTTACACAAAATGTAATATGTACTCTATTTTCAACACAGTTTTTTTCCCCTTAATGATATGTCTTGGAGATCTTTCAGCATCAGTCTGTCATGGACTTTAATGCAAAGGTGTTAAGTATGTAAAATAGCAATTGGACTAGAGAGGAATAAAGTTAAGATAACTCCAGAGCCATATAGAAATGTAATATTTATTTATTTGTTTGTTTATTTATTTATTACAATTTTTTAGATTATATCTTATTGATTATGTTATTACAGTCGTCCCAAGTTTTCCCACTTTGACCCCCTCCACCCAGCACCCCTCTCTCCCTTAGGCAATCCCCACACCATTGTTCATGTTCATGGGTCATGAGTTCTTTGGCTATTCCATTTCCTGTACTGTACTTTATTTATATCCCCATGGCTATTCTGTAACTACCTATTTGTACTGCCTAATCCCCTCACCTCTTCAACCATTCCCCTACACCCCTCTCCCATCTGGCAGCCATCAAAACACTTTCTGTGTCCATGGTTCTGTCTCTATTCTTCTTGTTTGCTTAGTTTGTTTTTTACATTCGATTGTTAGATATGCACTTTTGCCATTTCACTGTCATAGTTTAGATCTTCTCTTTTTTCTTAAATAAACCTCTTTAACATTTCATCTAATAATGGTTTGGTGATGCTGAATTCCTTTAGTTTTTTCTTCTCTGGGAAACTCTTTATCTGTTCTTCTGTTCTAAATGATATCTTTGCTGGGTAGAGCAATCTTGGCTGTAGATCCTTGCTTTTCATGACTTTGAATACTTCTTGCCAATCCTTTCTAGCCTGCACAATTTCTTTTGAGAAACCAGATGACGGTCTTATGGGAACTAACTGCTTTTCTCTTGCTGCTTTTAAGATTCTCTTTTTATCTTTAACCATTGGCATTCTAATTATGATGTGTCTTAGAGCAGGCCTCTTTGTATTCATCTTGTTTGGAACTTTCTGTGCTTCCTGAACTTGCATTTCTATTTCCTTCACCAAATTAGGGAAATTTTCTTTCATTCTTTGTCAAGTAGATTTCTGGTTTTTTGCTCTTTCTCTACTCCTTCTGGTACCCCATGTTGTAAATGTTGGGATGCTTGAAGTTGTCCCAGAGGCTGCTTATACAATCCTCATTTTTTAAAAAATTTTATTTTATTGATTATGCTATTACATTTGTCCCAATGTTTCCCCCTTTGCCCCTTGGCCCAGTACCACCATTCTCTCCAGGCATACCCTCTTACTTCATGACCATGGGTCATGCATATAAGTTCTTCGACTTCTCCATTTCCTATACTATTCTTAATATCCCCCTGTCTGTTTTGTACTATGAGTTATTCTTCGTAATCCTTGCAACTTTCTCCCCTGATTCTCCACTTTCCCCCTCCCGTATGATCTCCATATTTATGTTTCTGTCCCTGTTCTGCATGTTTGCTTAGTTTATTTTTTCAGATTCAGTTGTTGATAGTTGTGAATTTGTTGCCTTTTTAATGTTCATAGTTTTGTTCTTCTGTTTCTTAAATAAGTCCCTTTAACATTTCATGTAATAATGGCTTGGTAATGATGAACTACTTTAGCTTTACCTTGTCTTGGAAGCACTTTATCTGCCCTTCCACTTAATGACAGCTTTATTGGCTAGAGTAATCTTGGTTATAGGTCCTTGCTTTTCATCACTGTGAATACTTCTTGCCAGTCCTCTCTAGCTTGCAAAGTTTCTTTTGAGAAATCTGCTGATAGTCTTAAGGGATCTCCTTTGTAGATAACTCTCTACTTTGCTTTTGCAGCTTTTAAGATTCTGTCTTTATCGTTACCCTTGGTATTTTAATTATGATATGTTTTGGAGTGTCCCTCTTTGAGTCCAGTTTGTTTGGGACTCTCTGTGCTTCCTGGACTTGTATGTCTATTTCCTTCACCAAATTAAGGATGTTTTCTCTCATCATTTTTTCAAATAAGTTTTCAATTTCTTGCTTTTCATGTTCTCTTTCTGTCATCTCTATGATTCAAATGTTGCTAGGTTTGGCAATGTCCCAGAGGTTCCTTATTTTACCCTTGGTTTTTTTAACTGTTTTTTCTTCTTGCTGTTCTGATTGTATGCTTATTTCTTCCTTGTATTCCAAATTGTTTATTCGAATCCTGGTTTCATCACTTCCACTGTTGGTTCCCTGTAGATTTTTCTTTATTTCACTTAGTGTAATCTTCATTTCTTCCTGGATCTTTTTTATGTTGTTGCTGTACTCAATGAGCCCCCACCTATGTTCTTCCCTTGCCTCCCTTCCTAGCTATAAATCAGTCCAAGATGGCTGCTACCTTTGCTGGGCTTGGAGATTCCCAGGTGAAGGCAAGCTTTCAATCTAGGCTGGCTACTGCAATGCCTGGTCTGGAGCCATTTAGCAAGAGATACAGGGGCTGAGGGCTCACTGAGGCTGGATGTTGCGTGTTTGAGAAGACTTAGGAAGTTGTGAAGCATGAGCCAAGACCAGCCATTCATATGGAAAAGTCACTGTTAACAGTTTGGTTGGGCCTACAATTTGGGTAGGATGGAATCTCACGTGGATTTCTAGGGTGGGGCAAACCGTGCTAGCCAGTTTGATTGAGTCTCAGATATGGCATCCTCCTGCTGGGTCTGTGGCCCTGTGTGGGGAGGGTTCAGAAAAGGGACATAGGCTTCTGTCTGCCTTGCTGTCTAGGAGAAAGTGGTCCTCCAGCTCTCACTTTGATGCCAGTCACTCTAGTTCCTTCCTGTATGCCACTGTAGCCTTTCTAGCTTTACTGTGGTGCTGGAACTCAGATGGAGTGAGTCTGAATAAGTCTGTGTGTGGGTTCTTTACAAGGAACTGCTTGGGACTCTGGAATTTTCTTCTACCAACTCAATCCCTGCAGATTTTTGCAGCCAGAAGTTATGGGAACTTATGTTCCTGACACTGGAGGCCTGGGCTGGGGGGCCTGGTGTGGGTTTGGGACCCCTTGGTCTTGAGATACCCCTCCCAAGTCTTTATCCACCACATGTGTATGTACGACCAGCCTTTTCCATATATCTGCCCTTCCTACCAGAGTGGTTGGATGTTGTTTCTTTAATTTTGTAGTTGCCCGACATCCATTCGACTTGATTTCTGATGGCTTTGACTGATGCTTATTTTGTAGTTTCATTGTAATTTTCATGTGGTTGTACAAGAAGGTGAGCTTTGTTTAGCTATGCCACCATTTTGAGTAGAAGTTCAGGTGTGATATTTAAATTATTATCACCAGGGAGTAAATTTGGCCATTATCTTTGAATTTAACAAAATATCTGCACATTTATAGATTTTCACTGATTGAAGTTTTAGTATTAAAACTGAACCTTGGCCCCAGCTGGTATAGCTCAGTGGACTGAGTGTTGGCCTGTGAATCAAAGGGTCACCGATTTGATTCCCCAGTCAGGCCACATGCCTGGGTTGCAGGCCAGGTCCCCAGTAGGGGGCGTGAGAGAGGCAACCACATATTGATGTTTCTCTCCCTTTCTTTTTCCTTCCCTTCCCCTCTGTCTAAAAATAAAATAAATAAAATCTTAAAAAAAACCTGAACCTCAAATATTAACATTAATAATTAAAATTATATTTCAAAAGTTATTTTAATTGTATAGTAAATATAATTTAATAAGCAGTTAATAGTTTCTGCTATTTTAAGGTAATTATTTCATATCAAGTAAGAGAATGGGAAGGGTTTGCATGGATACATCATATAGAATGGGAATCTCTGAATAATGGACTCTAGAAATGGAGGGAATAAAAAAAACAAAGAAAAGAAAAAGAAATGAAAGGAATCAAATTATTAATAATAAAAGCCTTCTTTTAAAGGCTAATCTTCATTGTTTAAAGAATCACACACTTTTTACTTAACGTTTAATACATTGTTTTATTTTTAACATTGTGCATTTTTAATAACTTTTAATGAAAAGATGTGGAATCATGAAAAAATTATGTATG
The DNA here is from genome assembly GCA_004026545.1 of Mormoops blainvillei. NCBI lineage: Eukaryota > Metazoa > Chordata > Mammalia > Chiroptera > Mormoopidae > Mormoops > Mormoops blainvillei. Next base: position 88,558 of record PVJD01001323.1, read on the forward strand.
TTCATTCTTAAAGAAAACACAGGAAGCTTTTGCTATTTAAAATTACTATGTTTTCTTTTTTAAAAATTGATTTTAAGTCAGCTTACAAGAATAAATAAACCTATCATCAAATGTATTAAAAAATAAATTTCAGAATATTGAGTGTAGCTAAAAGACTAAACATCAGGCTTTTCAAATTGGGAAATATAAATCATTTGAAAATCTGAGTTTAATGAAAACTAAATTAGGATTTAAAATAATTTTTCCCCATACAATTTTTTAAAAATACTAATTATGGTTTTAGAATAATATAAGAAGAGTATTTACTCTAAAAGATCATCTAGGTTCTTCAATGTTATCTTTTGTTATATTTCTTTTCTTTTTAAATGGCCATAGAAGAGAGTGCTAAAAAAATTTTTAGCCTCAAAAGGGAATTGAAAATCCTTAAAAAGTTAAACATGGACTTACTATATAACCCAACAATTCTGCTTGTAAGTTATACCCCACAACTGGATATAGGTACTCACACAAATATATATATATATGCTTATGTTCATAACGACTCTATGAACAATAGCTAAAACTGGGGGAAAAAACCCCAGATGTCCACCAATGAATTGATGTATAAATAAATTGTGATTTATGCCAACGATGGAATAGTATTCAGCCATAGAAGGAAATGAAGTATGGACACATGTACTATAGTGAGTGAACTTCAAAGTCATTACACTAAGTGAAAGGAACCAGACACTAAAGGGCACGTAGTGCGTGATTCTGTTTCTATGACATGTTCAGAAAATGCAGATCCACAGGGACAGAGCACAGATTGGTGGTTGTCAGGGAGTAGAAAGAGAAGGCAATAGGAAGAAACTACTCATGGGATATGGGGTTTGGTTTTGAAGTTAAAGGCTATAGTTTGAAACTAGACAAAGGTAGTAGGTATACAGCATCATGAATGTACTAAATGCCACTAAATTGTTCATTTAAAAATTGATAATTTTATGTTATCCAAATTTTGCCTCAATAAATTTTAAAAAGTTAAGTCTAGAATCTTGGGCAGAGATCCAATAATGTTTACTGGTTTAAAAAATTCCTTTTTCTCACTTGCTGCACACAAAGGGATAGATCATCAAATAAGCGTATGGCTTTATATATTCTTCAGGTGCTTTGTCAGCTTGATTCACTTTTTCTACCTTGTTCAAAAGAACACACAAAAGTAATCAGTTGCATTAAAATTTATAACTATGTACACCAAGATGCTTTAGATTTCAACATAGTAGTTCCTCATTTAATATTATTAATATCAGAACTTGATAAATATTAATCTGTATAGGGAATGCCCTGATTGTACTTGTACTTGACGTCAATTGGGTATTCTTATGTTTTTTAAATAAAGATTTATTTATTTATTTATGTTTAGAGAGAGGGGAAGGGAGGGAGAAAGAGAGAGAGACACATCAATGTGAGAAGGAACCATTAATAGGTTGCCTCTCCTACGCACCATGACAAGAGGCTGAACTAGCATCCCAGGCATGTGCCCTGACTGGGAATCGAACTGGCTACCTTTTGCTTTACAGGATGATGCCCAAGCAACTGAGCCAGACAGGTCAAGGTGGGTATTCTTATGTTTTTTATAAAGTGGTTTTTAGAACACATTTGAGACTATTTATCTACTCATTGAAGATATATCTTCTTTGTATAATGTATTAAAATAATGTCTTATTTGAATTAGCGGAACCAGAGTTTTTCAAATTGAGTTGAGTAAGACACAAATTTGACATAATCATTTTGGGGTAGGGGAGAGATTAATGGCTTCTAACCTTTTGTATACTGGCTGTAGTTGGTCCATTTTTATATCTATGGCCATAGCTTTTTTTTTTTTTAAGATTTTATTTTTAGAGAGAAGGGAGGGAGAAAGAAAGCGAGAGAAATATCAATGTATCATTCCCTCTCATGCGCCCCCTACTGGGGACCTGGGCTGCAACCCAGGTATGTGTCTTAGATTGGGAACAGAAACGGTGACCCTTTGGTTCTCAGGCCAGCTGAGCCACACCAACCTGGGGTATGTCTATAGCTTTTTAATGTCAATATCACCTTTTCCCAATTTATCAAAAATTTCCTAATCTAGACCATATCCATGTTTTTTCATTTTAATTATATTAGTAAATCTATCAAAAAGGAAAACAAATCACTGGATTCGTAAAGTTATAAAGGCTGTGCAAGAAATGCATTTTTACTGTAAAGACTAGTACAGGTAAGAAAGTGGTTTGCTGAAAAGAATATATTGCTTTGGCAAAGTAAGTGTTAATTTTTAGGAAATTTTCCCTCATTTTTATAATTTAATTTACTTAGCTCATGTAGCTTCTTAACTACATAATGGCCTAGTTTGGCATACATTAAAATAGTTGGCATATTCTTCTAATTTACATACTATGAACAAATTTTGTATGCACCTACTCTATAGTCTTATGAAAATAGTATACATTTTAGAGGTTTTTTTTAAAAAATAAGACTATTCTCTTAAAACACAGGAAAATTGTTTTCTAAAAAAACCCTACTATTTATTAATCTATGCTTAAATCTGTAGTAGCTCTTATTGGCTACTAGATGGCATTCCAAAATTCATTAACCAACATTGATTGTAAACTAAGAAGCTCGGGTTTTATCTAAAGGTAAAGTTCTGGTGATATTTGGACAGATACTGACTCCTACAGGCTATTATCACTTAGTGCAAATGGAGAAAGGGGAAGGGAAGAGTAGGTGGTAGAAAGGAATGGAGGGAAGAAGACAGAATAGTAATATAAATAATTAAGTACACAATTTTCCCACTTCTGTATGCTTTCTACTCTCAGATTTTCCTGCGGACAGTTCTAACCTTAGCACCGAAACCAAGTCCTTGTACGTATGATTAAGCCTGTCTTCTTTAAATGCCTCTTGTGTTGTGGGACTTGACCTGGTCAATGATGTTAGGCTTTCATTCCAAAAGGAAGTTTATTTTCCAAAATCAAGCAGCAGCCTGGCCAAGTCATGCAGATCTCCTTGCTTTTTTGAGGAAAACAAAACAAAACTAAAGCAAAACTTGATAAGGACAACCCAATGCAGGCTGCGTTCTTCTTCTTTTTTTTATCCTCACCCGATGACATATTTATTGATTTTAGAGAGAGAGGAATGGAGAGAAAGAGAGAAACATTGATATGAAAGAGAAACATCAATCAGCCGACTCCCATATGCACTCTGACCAGGGCTTGAACCTGCATCTTAGGTATACGCCCTGACCAGGGATCAAACCCACAACCTTTTCTTGTACAGGGCAAGGCTTCAATCAACTGAACCACCTGGCCAGTCCTAGCGGCATTCTTAATTAGCGTGCTGAATTATAGGACTCATCTTTAGGGGAGGAGATCCTGAATATTATAATCCAATATTGAATAAAAGTACAATGAAGGCTATGAAACAAAAAGTATGTAATTTCCACAAAAATCTAAGGAAAATTCCTACATAGTGTTTTATCTATGTTATATAAATTATTGATATATATAATTCATTACCTTTATTTAAAACATATTTTATTTTTTGTAACTTAATCACGTGTCCTATGTATTCTTTGTGAGTTTTTACTTAATCACCACCTTTAGTTGGTAAGAGTGGAGGTAAACCGGCACTAGCATTTCCTGAGTATTGTCTTTAGCAATCAGTGCAAGGTTGATCTCATTTGTTTCACTTTATTTCACTGTATTTTTCATTCTCTCTGATCGCCATTCCTATTTATTTCCTACATAGATATTTTCTTTGATATGTTTGCTATATTTCCTTAAAAATTAGTACATTATTAGAAAATATTTAATAACTTTCCTGCTTTTAAAAAAATTCACATATATATTTTTCCATTTTATTTACTCAATATGGTTTTTGAGATATGTTTTTGTTGTTGGGTGTTTAGTTTCTTATTTTATTGTGTTGTATTTCATAGCATGCATCTACCATATTTAATTTTAATACTTTTCTATTTCCTGGTGCTTTCCCCCAGGTATTTCCAGCTCTCACGACCACAATCAATGCCATGATAAACTTACTGTACAAGTGCCCATATGAAACCATGTGAGAACTTGGCTATTGATTTGATAAGAGCACATTAGCTCTTCATGTGCTCACCATGTATATTTAAGAATTGCAATGGAATGACTAATGAGGGCTATATATGTCTCATTCCCCCCCACCCCCTTTGTGAAAAGAAGCATTTAGTTTGACTTTCCTTGTTCTACCAGTGTATATTGGCAGCGTGGGAGGTAGATAATCTTTCACATCTGTGAATTGAGAAGAGACACATCTGGACCTGCGTAGAGACTACCACACTCCCAGAGACCCTGGACTTTGAGCTTGGTGTCTATGACCAGATGAGGCTTTTGGGCTGAGTGTGGCTTGCCTATAGGAGGGAGAATGAGCCAAAAGACCAGAGGGCAGACTGTGGTTACCACTAATACTGCTCATGAAATATTTCTGGCTGTCTGTCTTTTGGGCAAATGATAGTGTGGGACAATGTGAGAGAGGTGACACCTGTCAATTCTGACCCAGCCATTGAATTTTTGATATGCTAAAGCCTCCAGAAACAGTCTACCACATTGACCAACAATGTTACAAACGGTATTTCTCTGTTAGTCTGTGTCCAGATGTGAAGATGATACCTAGAAAACCCTCCAGAAGACCTATAATGGACATGTAGCAGAAGAATAAATTTGCGTTGGTTTAAGTCACTGAGATTTTGCAAGTACTTTTTACTAGAACATAACCTAGCCTATTACTGATACAGGTATATATACCTAAAGAGTACAAACACTGGTCATTGGGCATCTACACACATAATTGTGCTAAATACTTCCAAGTCTACACCATAAATTCTTGCTAACACTTGGTATTTTTGCTTCTCTAAATTTTACCATCCTTTAATGTGTAGGCTTTGAACAATTTCCTGCATATTCTATTAGGTTGATTCCTAAATAGTTAAAAGATTCTCATTGCCATTATGAGTATATCTTTGCTATCATTACAATCTCACACCTGTTATGGCTAGTATAGAGAAAACATTAATTTCAATAAGTTGGTCTGAAATTGGTCATCATTTCTAGATATTCTATTTATGGGAGGTGTTTCTGTGTAGGTTACAATCAATAATAATGACAGTATTATTTCTCCTTTCCAATCTGTATACCTATCATTCTTGTCTTATAACATTAATGAGAAATTCTAATATTGAACTAACTGCTAGCATTGTTGTTCTGTTTCTGAATTTAATGAGAATGACTCCAAATATTTTTCATTAAATGTAATGTTTGTTATAAGTTAAGGTGTTTGCCTTATATTCCCATTTTCCTAATATGTTTTTAAACATAAATAGAAGTTTATAGATTACTCTTTTCTTCTCATTTAGTCTATTAATCTAATAGATTATATCAAAAATCAAAAAATTATGTTGAAATATATTTTTACTTATGGGATAAACCCTATAGGATAATATGCTGTTTTAATATGTTATTGGGTACATTTAGTAAATATTTTATTTAGGATAACTGTATCTTCACAAATGAAATGAACTCATCATTTAAAAAATATTTTTGTAGTACTGGAATCAGGTTTAGACTACATTCATAAAAATATGTTAAATCAATTTCCTATTTAAAAAAATAGTATCATGAATATTAGAGATCATTTTGTCATTAAATGTTTGAGAAAAGCTCACCTGTGAAACTGTTTAGATTAGAGAATTTTTAGTGGATCTTTGATTTCACTTTCAATTTTATGAAGGATATAAGTCTACTCGAGTTTTCCATTTCTTCTTGTGTTAGTATTTTTAGGATTATTGTGGCATTTTTTTTTAGAATTATATTTTTATCACCTAGATTATTAGTTTATAATTGTTTTTATGCTCTTTAAGCATTTTAATCTCTGTAATCTAGAGTAATCTTTCCTTTTATGTTAGTTTGCATCTTTAAATCCTCTTTCTTTTCAATGTGATCATTATTACAATATGTTTTATATTTTATCTATTTTTTCAAAGACTTTTTATAATCTTCTCTCTGTGTTCTGTTTCTTATATCACCTATACTTCTAAGAATACCATTTCATGCTTTTTTGTTTTTGTGACTTTATTCTGTTATTTCTCTCCAGCTTCTTGATTTGAATGCCTAAGGGGTTTGTTTTGTTTTATTTGTTTATTTTGAATATTCTGTTTCTTGACATAATTTTTTACATTATAAATTTAAATTCCAATTCTCAACATAATTTTTTAAATGATAACTTTGCACATCAGGACATAGTCTTTTTTGGTCATATTAAAATAACTATTTTGAAATTTGTAATTTCCTTTTTTATAGTTTCTCTTTAATTATAAGTTCTTAGAAGTACTTTAATTTATTTCCATATAGAGCTTTAAAATACTATTATTTTATTTATTTAACAAGTATTTCTTGAGTATTTACTATGTTTTAAGATTGGAACACTTGGTGCACAGAGCAGACAAACTCTGGTCTTAGTAATACATTCCCATTGGGAAGACAGGAAAGAAATAATAAATATATAATTTAGTAAATTATGTAGTATGTTATAAGAAATACGGAGGTGAAGAAGGAGGATTGAGAATCAAGGATGGGGAGCTTGCAGTTTCAAAGAGTAGTCAAAGGTTAGCCTCAGAGAAAATATCTGGGCAGATACATTTGCAAGGGGTGGAATAGAAAGGCAACCGAGGGCGGGAGCGGAGTGAGCGCTAGGGAGAGTCGTTTTTCACTCTGTGATGCAGTTGTTGAAATCAACTGACAGGAGGGAGGAAGGGAAATACTGAGAGGTCATGGCTCTAGGAAAGCTATGAAGGTTTGAAATACTTAATGTGGGCAATGGAAGAAGGAGCTGACTAGTGATTCACGGAAGCATTTCTGGACAGGATCGATGATTCAGCTTTTGTTACATTCCATGGATATCTAGCAAAATCACCCCCAAAATGTGGCATTTTCCCTGAACACTCAGTAGTTCAAAATGCCTACAGTGGATTAAGAATTGGAATTTTTCCAGATGACTGGGGCAAAGGGATAAAGAAACAATGGTGTTGAGTTGGGAACAGATTGAATTAAGTGTTTCAATTCAGTTTTCATGCAGGTAAGTAGCTTTGTGTAGGGAAAAAGGAGCTTCAATAATGTAGAGGTCCCCTGAAAAAAATTAAAATATGATGTAGGCACGTGCTCCTATGCACACCCGTGGGTACTTTTTTCCTGCTGGAGTAAGAAGCATTTTTTTCTATACCTGTGATGGGAAAGGATGATATGGTAAGGATGACATAGCAAATAAGTCACTAGAAAGGAAAAGAGTCTCTCTTCTCCTCCAGAGAGGAGAAGCTTTTATTTATTTATTTATTTATTTTTGATTAATGACTGGTATTATTGATCTTCAAGGGACGGCAAACCATTTTTGTTGTTGTTGTTGTTACTGTTGTTGTTAGTGTTAAGGAAGGGGTCCAATACAGCTTTTCCAGTGGATCATCATATCTCATTCTTACAGAATCTGAATAAGCTTTTAAGTCTTCACAACTTAAATAAGTAGAGAAAGAAATTGGAAGAAGAGATAGTGGGTTGAGGTGAGGAAAAGGAAAAACGATACCAGGTCTAGGGAACATGAAGGACCACTGAGCCCCTTTCCAGATAGTATTTCTATAGATGGTGGCAGAGGCTACAGCCCAGGAGCTGTGCTGGATTAGACGATCGACCTCAAGGCTGCGGACAGGTCTCTAAACCAGGTGTTCCAAGGTGTGAGAGGAAAATTGGTCTGTCTGTGATTTTCCTGCCTTCTTATTGTCCACCTGTCATGCCAGTGGTTCAACATTCTATCTTTTAGACTTCAGATGCCTGATTGATACCACAATAGAGTACCTACCTGGAATCTTCTGGGACATTAATTCTCTCTCGAAGACCATTAGATGCCACTATGTCCATTCCTATGTAGTATGTTGATTGAAAAGATCACACAAATATCATGCAATTTTAAGGATTTCTTCTAATTTTTAGAACAGTAGATTAAAATATAGTAAAGGTTAAAATGACAAAGTAAGCCCTCTGGAAAATAACTATGAATTTGTATAGTTAATACAAAGGAATGTACCTTTCTTTAAATGTATAAACAGGGTTCATTTTTCTTTCTGTATCATACTAAAATATATTAAGTACCAGATTGTGTAAATGTATGTGTATCTTCAAGTTAAAGTCATTAGATACAATTATCTCAGATAGATATTTTTATATATATTTTATTTTTTTAAAGATTTTATTATTTTATTTTTTTTAGACAGAAAGGAATGGAGAGAGAAAGAGAAGGCGGGAAACATCAATGTGTGGTTGCCTTTCGCGCGCCCCCTACTGGGGACCTGACCTGCAACCCAGGCATGTGTCCTGACTGGGGAATCGAACTGGAGACCCTTTGGTTCACAGGCCAATGCTCAATCCACTGAGCTATACCAGCTGGAGCTATATTTTCTTTTTAATAATTTATTAATCTTGAACTGTGGATGTTAATTATTTGCAGTTGTCACAGGCAAAATTCCACTTCCACTTAAACTAGCTTCTGTAGTTAAGTTCAACATATGGATTCATAACTTAAAGAATGCTCTTAGTCAGAGTCTCTAGGATAAAAATTAATGTCAAACAGATCAGGCATAAACCCCAGCCCATACAGAATTTATTAGTCTAGACTCACAACTTATTAATGTTATGATATCATTCAGAGTGGTGTTTTAGAGTTATGTTTTTCACTTTTGCTGGGAGAATATAATAGCCCTTTCACAAAGTTTATATTTCTTTCACAAAATCTATTTGTGTGTTCATGTGTGTCATTAGAAACACCCAAGACAACTTAAATCTAATCCCCTTAGGTGTTCAACAGGACTTTTATTAGGTTGTGCTCCTTGGTAAAAGACCCATGATTTTTAGTTTACCTGACTAATTGGAACTTTCTACTTTGTGGTGGCTTGTACATTTAAACAAATCAATATAGGTTTAGATGATAAAGAGATCACAATTTATTTAAACCATTTTTATTTTCATTTGCTTTAATGGTTTGATATGGTATATTTTATATGTTAAGGCCTATCTATTACAAATTTGTTTAATTTGCAGAAGTTTATTCCTCTCATCATTCATTTCACTATTAATTACCTACATTAAGAACTGATCTGTATATAAATAAATATTCTGAAATAGAGTGCTGATGATTAAGAGTCCGATGCATGTTATTGATGACAGTTACTAGTGCTATAATTGATATGTTTTTGTCAAATTGTTATTGAAGAATATTGCAGTCATGTAAGCAATTTGTTGATTTGTCAAATAAGTGACTACATGTAGTCTTTGAGCAGATGTCACATTAACAAATATATCATAGGACTTCTCAAATAAACCAAATTCCTATTATTAAGATATAGTTGTTGTTAAATGATTTTTAATTTTTCCCTAGTCATCCTATAATGATGAAAACTAAATAACAGTTATAAATGCACTAATTCTGCAACACTAATTTCCCATTACATGTAATAACCACTTAGAAGTCCAGCCCATTAATTCCATCTACTTTAGAATAGAATTTCAGACTTTTTTTTTGCAAAGTTTTATTTAGTATTTAAAATGTTATGGGTGTTAAAATGTAATTATAAAAATATTTGTGAATTTCTCAATCTTCAAGTAGTAAAATGTTTAAATAAATAACAGCTTATATATTCAGGTTTTGTGGTTCCAAATCATTTTTAGAGTTTAATTTGTATATGTTTATTGAGTAATGGGATGCTCAGACCCTTCCTAGATGATTATTTAAACCAGCAATTTTCAACCTTTTTCATTTTATTGCACAAAAAAACTAATACTAAAATTCTGCAGCACACCAAAATATATATTATATTTTTTGCTAATATGACAAAAATAGGTATAATTTTGCTTCATTCACACTGGATGGCTATTGTCATTTTTAAATTTGACAATTGAAGGGGAAAGAAGATTGTGCTAAATAAGTGCATTGATCCATTTATTTAAGTCTTATCACATGTGCTACAAAAATTTCTTGCTAAACTCTCCACTTATTTACAATAGTGTGAAAACATCATTGGGTTTCAAATAAGATTCATTTGAACCCTTACACATAGCTATATTCCCAGATTTAGAAGAGAGAGTTTATTTCCTATATAGAGTAATTCTCTTAACTGGATGCATTCAGCAGCAATACTGACAATATTACATAAATGAGAACCTGAATGTTCAAAGGAGATTATCACTGCTTTGAAGTTGATTCTTAACACTAGTCTGCAATTCTTGTAGGGTGCGGAAGTGCCAAAGACTTGATCTCCTCACACCTGCATACATCGAACTCTACATCACTGATATTGAGAAGCCATGCCATGCCTTTCTCTTAGCTTCCAGTGGTTGCCAGCAATCCTTAGCAACTGTTGGCTAAGGACACACCACTCTAATCTCTGCCACCATGTTCATACCATCTTCTGTGTTTCTGTGTCCATTTCTGTCTCTTATAAGGACACCCTCATTGGATTTAGGACACACCCTAATCCAGTACCATCTCATCTTGATCCTTATCCCAATACATTGGCAACAACACTGTTTTCCAAGTAAGGTCACATTTTCAGGTTCTGAGTGGACATGAATTTTGGGGGGATGCTCTTTAATCCACTAGAGATATGGAAAAATACTATAATTGGTAAATATTGGGAAATCAAAACTTCTGTTTCTAGGTATTAAATGTATCTGAAATTTTAGAATGCTTATTTTAAGCCAGGTATTACTCATTAATGTATTCTTTAATACTTTAGAAAGCCCTATAAAGTAAGTACTGATACTATCGTCCCTCATTTAGAGATGAGGGAATAAGCAAAGAGAAGTTGAATTTTGTTCCTCATTTATTATAGCTATAAATGACAGAGCTACCTTTACCCCCAAGTATTCTAAGACAAAGGCCACACTCTTAATCATCAATGGATTACGAAGACTTCTTAGTAAAGGGGAAGGGAAGAAATGAAAAGCAAGTCAACCAATGATCCTGAAGGACTAATAGGTCCAGGTGCATATGTTAGGTAGCTTAACCTTAATAACAGCCCTCTGTGGTAGATTTCATCATATCCCCCATTTTCCTGATAAAACAATGGCAGTTAAAGGATACGAAATTGTGTAAGATCCACAGCTCCTTTCAAAGCTCACCTTGTTTCTCATGTATGTTGCCTTCCATGTTCTAAGGATAATGGATTTCAACAACCGTTAGCATCTGAATTAGCATCTATATTTCTAGATGAATTAACTTCCAAATCCTGAAAATAATGTGCTGAACATAGAGTTCACTTCTCAATTTATAAATGTTTAATCACATTCTCTAAATGTGTTTGGCCTTTAATATTTCCAAAAAATATTGTAGATGTAATGCCAGTATTCATAAGTGGGAAACAATAATTAATATTTTATAGATGATGGAGAAATATATAGTTAAAATAATTAAATGTGTTTGAATAGTGTATATAACATTTGAATATATTACTGTATATGTCATATATAAAATAGCCCTAAGGTATGAAAATATGCATGCTTAAATTGTAAAAGCTAAAAGTAATGATTTAATTTTGCAAAAGTACAAAAATAAATATGCTTTTGGACCAATTTCTAGTGTCATTCCCAAAAACTTAAAATTGGAAGTAAGTGCTTGTAGATATTTCTAGATTGATGATTTTAGAAACCAAATGGAAATCACAGAAGGTGAAAATTTGACCTTTTATGATGACATTTTTATCAGGCAACACTGAAAAATAAAAAAATATTCAGCAATATTTAAAAGTTTTTGTTGTATCTCATAATATTTTAAACAAAAAATCCTATTTTAAAAATCAATCTGACAAGTTCTTGTCTTATATTTTTATATCTAACTGAAATTTTTACCATTCAGCATATTATCTTTGTACTCTTGGCATTAAAGCCATTTTACATTTTGTGGAGAATGATGTATTAAGGGAAGCCATGTAATTAATTTGAAAAGAAATATCATTACTTTTGTGCAAATTCCTATAAAATTATTCCAATCACTATGAAAAGGATTAAATGAAAATAATCCTTGGAAGTTGAAAGAAAACAAACTAGAATAGCATATCTATATTCTCTACTTCAATTTAAACATATATACAAGAGTGCAAGTTTACATCATATTCTCTTGAACAAAAAAATACCCTTTGTCACATATTTTCTTTGGGATTCCAAATAAATGTTAATGGTCCATTCAACACTGTGGTCATTTAGAGAAATAATTTTTAAAAATCTACTTAAAATCGTCAAGAGAAATTTCTATGTACACCGTAATTTGCAAACTAAGAAGACTCTGATATAATTACGATTACGATTCTGCTTGATCATATGACGTTTAAACTGTAATTCACACCTCTGAAATAATACATTAGCAGCTTTCTCCAATCGGGAGTGGTGTTTAAAAAAATTTGTTGACTAAGGATAGCACAAACAAGAAACTAGATCTAATTTATAAATATTCCTGGGAACACTTCTTGGCATATGACTTGACATATTCCATACAGGGCTGTTTTGTGGGAAGAGCTTTTATTTTTTTCCTTTTGAGAAAATCAGGAAGTGTGTGTGCATTAAGGAACAGCTACAGACTATTGGCTTTTTCCTCACTCAGTGAGAATGATCAGCAATGATTATAGAAGGGGAGAGATGTCCTTCAATTAATATCTAAATAGAGATGTATGTCCTTATACTAAGCATTAATCCAAATATAATGATGACACTGTCAATGCCTATTAGTGAGGGGCCAAGATGAATTTGCCAATAAAGCTTCAAACTCTGAAAGGCAAGTATATTTTGCTTTTGATATCAACTTGGTTATATGTCAAATTTTTGATATATTATTGCCAAAATGCTCATACATTTTCCAGGGAGAATTGTGCTTATAATTAAGATTGCATGTTAAAATAAATAAATAATTTAGGGGAGAATGTTTGCTTTGTGTTATTTCATCTCCACAGCCTTGATCTCACTCTTCCACTCTTCTCCTTGCACTCTCTCTTTCTCTCTCTCTCTCTCTCTCACACACACACAGACACACAGACACACGCGCACACACACACACACACACACACGGTTTTGAACACCCCCTTGATATCCCTTTGTGTTTCAAATTCATATAAGTACTTTAGGAGATTGATCGAATCCCTCATCCATCCTGCTACCTTGCTCAAATCATCTCATGCTTTAATTTCCATAGCAATTGCTTCTATACCAGTCATTTGGTTTAGAGATGGGATTACGTGCTCTGTGCAGTGATTCCGAGGGTGGACTCTGAAATCAGACTGCTTGGGTTCCAAACTTAGTCTTATTCTGCTAATATGCAACTTTGAGCAAGTGACTTAAATACTGATATTTTTGGGAAGGTGAAATAAATATACAGTCCAATGCCAAGAACATTAAATGATGTTCAGTAAACAGCAGCTTTTCCCCCTTATTTTTCATTTCTTATCTTTCCCTTTTAAAATAGGTTTTCTATTTTATCCAAATATTTCATGCAATGACTTTATAAAGTTAATAGCATTAAAATAGTTATAATAACACCACCAGAACAAAACCAGTCCTTCCCTGTCCTCTTTCCAAATCATCCAACTCATTCCTCTCCCCAGATGCAATCACTTGGTGATATACCGTTGTGATCAATGGCACATATTTGGGAGATTTGGCCAATATCATAGGCAAGTATTTGCCCACAGAAAAAAGCTGGAATCACTCATTAATGCAAGATATAATCACAAGATACTGTCAACGTATGAGACTAAGTAGTATTTAATAAATGAATGAAATAAAAATATAATCAATGTAGTCAATAAATGAAGTTAAAATATTTAATAATTCTCCCATAATACCTTAAGATTTTATTTTTTCTCATCTTCTTAAAATGATTTTATCATCTTCAAATTTGATTAGAATACTTATTCTGTGAATATTAAATTCTAGATATTTTAAATTTCTGATTTTTTCATCTATTTTATGTGCTATGACAACAAAGTAATAAAAGGATATTCAAAGAATGTCTTGGCTGGGTTCCCTTGACAGCATACCCTAAAACAGAGGTTAGCTTACAGAAGGCTTATTAGGGTTCCCTGGGAATCAATAACTGTGGAAATGACAAAAGGAGAGGACAGCTGCTGAACTGGACAGAAGGAGAAGTTCTGCATCTACCAGTGGGCCCTGGCTGATTGCATAAGGAGCTCTAAAGATAACACATGTGAGTTATTCAAAGTTGGTTAAAGATTGTGTTTCTTCAACTCCCATACCCAGGCTGATTGGTTTACCCCCATATCAATCAGTCATTGGATATAGGCAGCCATGGGAAGGAGCATGACCTGGGATGAGGTGGTCTCTTGTATCTGAGGCCATGCTGAAGGAGCTGGCAGGTGAATGCAGTCCACTGACAGCACTCCCTGCAGCTCTGATAATAACTCCCTCTTTAAAAAGAGGCTTTTTTAAAGAAGCCTCTTTTAGCTAAGGCTTTTCTGTCCATTGTAGTGGCTTTTATAATCTTTTGGGAAAACTAAATGGGTTCAAGAAACATTTTCAGACAATGAGAAATGCTGATGTCTGCAGAATTCAATAAGAATTCAATAAGAAATGGTGATAGGTGATAAATTAATGGAATTTGTTTTACTGAAGTGTTCTTGCTATTTTTGAGAACTATTATTTAATTAGAGAAACAGATTTCAAAATTAATGTATCTAGTTTGTATAACAGCTAGAAATAAATATGGCAAACAATCCTCGTTGTCTGAACTTTTAAACAAGTTTAGGAAATTTGTAGGGTGAGAAATGAGACTGTATGTTTCTCTGGACTTTCAGGAAAGAATTTTAATTCTAGTTTTTGTTAAATGATTGCTCAAGATTTATGGTTCAATGATTCTTCCACAAAATCACAAAAGGCTATTGTGGGGTTCTGCTTCTCCCATTTTTCAATGAATATTGGAAGTTTTATAGCTGCATTCATTGAATCGATTGTGTTTTTTGTTCAGTGAATTGGAGACCATCACCAATTACATGGTTTTAGAGCTAGAATTTAGAACTAAAGGGAATGAAATAAAATTTGCAAGATGTTGGCCAACTTACTGTTCAATTGTTGATAGCTGTGAATTTTTTGCCATTTTAATGTTCATAGTTTTGATCTTATTTTTCTTAAATAAGTCCCTTTAACATTTCATATAATGGCTTGGTGATGATGTGCTCCTTTATCTTCACCTTGTCTTGGAAGCACTACTTTATTTGTCCTTCGATTCTAAATGATAACTTTGACGGATAGAGTAGTCTAGCTTGTAGGTCCTTGCTTTTCATCACTTTGAATACTTCTTGCCAGTCCCTTCAAGCCTGCAAAGTTTCTTTTGAGAAATCAGCTGACAGTCTTATGGAAACTCCTTTGTAGGTAACTATCTGCTTTTCTCTTGATGTTTTTAAGATTCTCTCTTTATCTTTAACCTTTGGTATTTTAATTATGATGTGTTTTGGTGTGGCCCTCTTTGGGTCCAACTTGTTTGGGATTCTCTGTGCTTCCTGAAACTATATGTCTATTTCCTTTGCCAAATTAAGGAAGTTTTCTTTCATTATTTTTTTCAAATAAGTTTTCAATTTCTTGCTCTTTCTCTTCTCCTGGCACCCCTATGATGCTAATGTTTGAACACGAAGTTATCCCAGATACTTCTTATCCTATCCTTGTTTTATTTATTTATTTATTTATTTATTTATTTATTGGGGATTATTTTTTCTTATTGCTGTTCTGATTGAATGTTTATTTCTTCCTTATGTTCCATATCATTGATTTGATTCTCAGCTTCATCCACTTCACAGTTGATTCCCTGTTAATTTTTTAAAATTTCAATTAATGTAACCTTCATTACTGAATGGATCATTTCTGTGCTATTGAAGTACCCACTGAGTTCCTTGAGCATCTTAACAACCAGTGTTCTGAACTCGACACCTGATAGATTGCTTATCTCCATTTTGTCTAGTTCTTTGTCTGGAGTTTTGTTCTATTCCTTCATTTGCGCCATACTTCTTTGTCTCCTCATTTTGGCAGCCTCCTTGTGTTTGTTTCTATTCATTAGGTAGAGTTACTTTGACTCCTTGTCTTAGTAGTGTGATTTATTGTAGAAAAAACACTGTTAACTGCTCGGGTGGGCCCATAAGTTGGCTGGGGCAAAACCTTAGGCAATCGCCAGGGCAGGGGCAACCTGTGTGAACCAGGATGATGAAATCTTAGATATGCTGCCACTGCTCTGGGGTTCTGTGGTTCTGTGTGGGGAAGGGCTCAGAAAAGGAACAATGGCCCCCTGGCCCATGGAGTTTTGTCCAGGAAGAAGCTGTCCCCTGGCCCTTGCCCTGACGGCAAACACTTCAGTTCCTCCCCATATGCCTCTGGTGTCCTTCAAACTACTGCCCCGGTGCTGGAGCCCAGAGGGAGTGAAACTGAGTAAGTTTGTTATGGGCCCTTTAAGAGGAGATACATGACAATCCCACTGATTCTTCTACTGCCCCACAACCACCACTGGTTTTACAGCCTTAAGTTTTGGGGACTTATCTTCCTGGCACTGGAACCCTGGGCTGGGTTGTTTGATGTGGGGCTGCTCTTACTCCCAGGGTATCTGTCCTGTTTTTTATCCACCACATGTGGGTGTGGAGCCAGCCCATTCCCTGTCTCTGCGTCTCCACATCTCTGTCCCTTCACCTCTCCTACCCTTCTGAATGAATGTGACTTCTTTAATTCCTTGGTTGTTGGGCTTCCATACTGCTTGAATTTCTGATGGCCCTGAGTGATAGTTATTTTCTAGTTTAGTTGTAATTTTTGCCGTGGTTGTGCAAGAAGGTGATCCATGTTTACCCATGCCTCCATCTTGACCAGGAGACAGATCATGAATTATTGCAACAGTGGAGAATTTTTCAGTATTGATATAAAAACTCCAACACAAATTATCTTGAATAGATAGGAGGAGGCATTTCTTCATTTAACCAGAAAAACTATGGATTTCTGGATTCAAGTGCTTAAACAATGGCTTCTGAACTTTACTTTCTCTGTCTCTCAACTCTTTCTATATGCTGCTGGCTCATTTTCAGACAAGCCCTTTCCCGTGGTGGCAAGGAGACTGCTGGCTGTTTGAGGGATACATCCTACTTTCTCAGAAACCCCAAACAAGAAAGGCCTCCCTCCGTAAAACCTAAAAGAAGTTCAGATTCTCTCTGAGTGGGCCATGTGTTGTTCATCATCCTAGACCACTGACGAAGTCAAACATGAGTTCTCTGATTGGTCACACCTTAGTCACATGAATCCTTTTAGGTGGTATCAGCTGGCCAAGCTAAGCAACCTAAGTGATCACAGGAAACAGGAGCTCTGTTTCTGGAAAGTGAGGGCTAGGCCAGCCTACAAAGGACTGGTCCG
Source organism: Mormoops blainvillei (assembly GCA_004026545.1). Classification (NCBI taxonomy): domain Eukaryota; kingdom Metazoa; phylum Chordata; class Mammalia; order Chiroptera; family Mormoopidae; genus Mormoops; species Mormoops blainvillei. The sequence continues at coordinate 106,023 of PVJD01001323.1, forward strand.
TGTATGAGTGTGGACCAGAATGACAACTCAGTGGAAATTTTTTTTTTCACTTTAATTTTTAACAGGATAGGATAAAAAAATAATTTAAGAAAAAGGATAAAAGGAACTCCCCAATGCTTTTTAGTTTCTTGCAGAGGCATGCCTGAAGTTCTATATTTAATGCTGCGCAAGTAGCAATATGTTAGTCAGTGTGACTGTCAATTTCAGTTTCATTGCCGAAATTATACTATTATCTTGAAAAAGGAGACATGTCAGCATCCCGGGGTCTACCTACCACTGCAAACGGAATCCTTCCTGCCCTGAGAATTCTTCCTCATACTCTGAGTTATATTTCTAACAGTGTCCTTGGCCTACCCAAAGGTGGACTAGATGTGAGACATTAAATGTGTACCACTTAATGTATACTAAAATAAAGAAGTAAACAAATAAAAAAAATTACAAATACATAAAAGATAACATGCATTAGTAACGAAATAGTTTAATGTAACACTGTGGGTTTTTTTTATTTTTTATTTTTTACTACCTACAGCTTAGCAATGATTTTAAAATTTATACTATTCTAATTGGAAGAGTGTATGGAAAAATGAGCACTCGTACACTGTTCAAGTCATTTTAAATTGGTAATATTTCCACAGCAGGCAATCTGGCATGAATTTATCAAGCTTTAAAGCAGTCTTTTAAAAATTAATATTTATTACACTAAAATACCATTCTTTACTCTTAGAAAAATTGCATTATAGAAATATAGGTGTATGTGAAAATACACACATATTTTAAATATAAACTACATATATTAAATCAAAAATTTAGTAATTGGTGGGGAAAATTAAATATAGATATAACTGACACTTGGTAGATCTATATTAAATTTCCATAGCTGAGAAGTTATTTTTATAATTTTGAATCTCAGTATTTCAAATTGTGATCATTGATATTTAGAGTTCATTTTGGAGAATGAGTATTTACCCTTAATTGTATTTAGATCTTCCCAAAACACTTTCTAAAAGGGCATTAATTTTCTTATTCTGAAAAAGTACATGTTTAGTCCATTGTCTTTAATGTGTTTTGAGAAAAGATGCATCTTCAAAATTTGAAAGATGTACACTAAAAGGGTGGATTTCTACACTTTGAAAAAACATCGAGGGGAATACAGTATGTTCAAGTTTATAAATTTATGAGGTGATATTAAAAATATAATTCATATTCTGGCTCACAAAATCCTGAAATCGCATACATTTTAATGAAACACATGTACTATATAATGTCCTTATATATTATCTGGTACCTGCATAGTAAGGTTAAATCACCAATCTTTTTTCCTAATATGTAAAAAGGCTAATATAGATTGCATTAATAGCTATTGTGAAAATGCTAACTCAGAATGTTACGGAAAAATGAAGCGACCAGACACTGAGGGGTTAGGAGCACGATCTTTATTTACGTGCACGGGCCCAGAGGAGACAAACTCCAAATTCTGAGCCCAGAACAATAGCCCCGCATTCCTTTTATGCTGGGCTAAGCAGGGGAGGGTATTGGGAGGCGTAGTATAGATTTGGAGCGAAGGGGCTTACAGAAGTGGGAGAGAAACATTTACAGCATTAGTCAGGGCAGACAGCGTCTCAACACCTGCAGCAGGGCAGATAACATTTCACTTCGTCCTTGGTGTCGGCCTTGACTCCCTCTACAAGAAGACCACAAAATTATGTAAATACTAACTAAACTAACAGTTCATTTTGCATAAAAAGTTTGACAATTAAATACAGATGACAGTTTAATCACAGGGTAATCAAAGAACTGAAAGAAAAAAACTAAAAAAATTAATAGATACATATAAAGCAGTCTTTAACAGATATTTAAAATGGGAAATTTATAAATTTGAGATAAACAATTTTAAAAAATTAAGTAACATATACATTTTTCCTATCAAGTGAAATTTTCTTCTATTCATTTTTCTATTAAAAAGAATGAGTTTAAGAACATGAGATAACTTTCTCCTGAAACAGACAAAAAAAGTCTCTTTGTTTCTAGGAGGCTGAAGAATCTTCATGTCAATTTAAAGTGAAATAACCTAGATTACTAAAAAAAAGTTTAAAAAATCTCCATTTCACATTATTGGGGATCATGTAATTATTAACCTGAAACAAAAGTAGTTTTAAGAATTTTCTTTCTACTCTGTACAAACATTGAAGTTATGGTCTTTGGAGTTAGGTTTGATTGTAGGGCATGCTGTTTCTTCATGAACCACCAGGAGGAAATAGTTAGGGTGAGTTATTTTCCCGTACATTGCTTGTAAGTAGCAATCTGGTTGACCTGGTTAATGACCCAGACATTACCCTGAATGTTTTCAAATACTACCACCCATGCAGAGCAAACATAACACACTGCTCCAAATGTTACTCTCTGTGATCAAAAGCCCACATTCCATTTATTGTTCATTGTACTCTTACCTGGTTATGTCATTATTTGAGAGTGCCAATTGAAATACTTTCCTTATGAACCAAATTATTTCTTTCTCAAAAAGGTTTTTGGAAGCCATTAGAATTAGCATACAATCAAGTTTTGAATAAAAACATGGAATGATATCTAACTTCATATATTCCAATTCAGATCCGCAAAAAAAATTTGTCACTTACTTTATGCAAAATATTATCCTCATGTATAAAGGTGCAAAATAATTAAAGTGTGTCCTTGACTTCAAGATGCCTTAAATCTAGAATAGTGATTCTGAACCACTGTGATACTCCAGTGGTCTTTCCTGACGTAGTAGAACATTCCTACTTCTCCGGCAGCCAGGCTACCTCAGAAAAGGCCCCTCAGAGTTGTCCGGGTTACTGGAGGGCTGATATGGGCACATTGTTTCCCCCCAGACTTCTCATCTGAAAGAGGCAAAATCATCTAGTAGTTATGGGGTTGACCCAAAAGTCCATTTAGTGTTTTCTGTAAAATAAAAGATGCATTTTTCATTTTCACCAATAACTTCATTGACTTGGATATTTTGAGTATGTTGGCTGTCTCTCGCTATTGGCTCCTAGTAGATAGAGGCTGGGGCGCTGATAAACATCTTCCAGTGCACAAGATAGCCCCACAGCAAAGACTTATTTGACCAAAATGTCAATAGTATGAAGAAACTTTGCAAACCACTTTTGACGTGTTTGATCAGTCACAGCACCGTCTCCATGAACAGCCCAAATCTTTTTTGTTTCGGTTGCATTTTTACCTTTCTTGAAATTATTAAGTATAATATGCTGAACATGTTGCATATTTTCTTCCATCTTCAATATTAAAATGGCTGCATAAAATTCACCAATGTTGATTAGTTTTTTAATGCATGCAACTATGACAGCTGTAACAATACAATCTAATTTTTTTGATGAAAGTTAGACAACTAAACATTACCAGTGCCATTGTACAGAAAAACAAAACAAAACTAAAGAAACTTTTTGGCCAACCCAATGTAACATTTATTGAGTACTTATTATTTCCTGGCATTTTGTTAAGAACTTCATAAAAATTGTGTTTTTTTTTAAAGTACGACACATATAAAACAATATCTGAATTAGGTACTAATATGTTATCAGTTTTCCTGGGAAACTGAGCCATAAAGTTAATAGTTTTCCCAAGTTCAAAGTTAGTTTTGGTTGGGTTATGATTTATATTCAGGTCTATCCATCTCCAGAGCCACTGTTATTCACTACATTATACTTCTTTGATAATAGCAATAATCTGGTTTCTTTTTGGTATATACAGTGTTATAGAAGGATAGAATAGGAAAATACTCCCTGAAGCAGAAAAGGAGGATAATTTTGTGTCAGTCATCAGGCATCAATTGTTTCTTAAAAGGAATGACATTTGACCATATCTTAGAATGGTTAGAAATTCAGCATGTGGAAAACAAGCCAGAGTATTTCAAGATAAAAGTTTATCATGAGGAAACTTGTAAGTATATTGGATAAAGAATAAACAATCTCCAAAAGTGGAAAAATAAATTGTGTTTGTAGGGAGACAATGTCACTATTAAATTTTGCCTGCTCTGACTTTGAAAGTATTAACATCTAATGGATAGACATATTCTCAAACAAAAATTTCAATATGCTTTGATAATGTTGGAATAAGTGTGCTTAACACACACACATACAAGATTACTGAGGAAAAAGGCTTTAACTCCTTTTGTCAGAGCAGCCTGAAAGTTTGTGCATGTGGGGATACTGTCCTATTTCCATACAGAAAAGAGGGAAAGGTTATCACAAGTAATAGGAACATGAGCAAATACCTAAAGTTTTAGCATATCACTTGGATGGATAAAATGCTTTTAAATTTTCTTATGTGTTTAGACTGTATTGGCGGACATGGGGTCGGGAGAGATGAAGACCTCTGGATAGGAAGAATTCTATGCTACGAAGCCTAGTCCTTGAGGAAATTACATCAGATTTGTGTTTTAGGAAGTGTGGCAATGTTAAGCTTGTGAAGTGGGAGAGATGCTGGGCAGAGATACCAATTAGAGGAAACTTAATATAGAAGCACAGATGTGAGATAGCGAATCCAGCATTAAGGAAATAGGGTTGGAAATAGGAAATGCAAAACTGAGTTAAAGGGATATGGACGGGGAGTGGGCCATAGGAAGAGTGACTGGTGGTTTGTATGATTTCGAGGCAAAGGATCAGGTAGACAGGAACAAAGTAAGCATCCAGGGTCCACTTGTGATGACCTGCCCATGGCTGGCACCAGGGTGTCTTGTAAGGGCCGCAGTCAGCAACCAGTGAGCTCTATGCCTCCCTCGTGCTGACGACCACACTTACTCCCCCTGGTGTTGAGAGGGCGCCTCCAGTGACCTGCAGTCAGCACATTGTCTGTCTCAGCATTAGCTATTCCTGTTATATTTCTCGTGACTTTGCTCAGTCCTCACTGGATTTACCCTCATGCTGATAATCCTCATAATGTAGATAATCCTTATATTATTTTGGGATAATCATAAGAATCAGAAAGTGGATCGTGGACCCCTATAGGAAAAGGAAAGCCTATGTCTAACTTCCCCACCCAAGTATTAGTAAAGAAATCATTTTGATATTTCTCTCTGAAACAAGACAATGGAGAAGCACGCCCATGTGGAATTCAAATAGAAATGGACCTGTAAAAAGAGAAGGGGCATCATTACTCTTTCTACCTGGTTTAGCTTTTATAAAGATTAAATGATACAATTTAAGTGAAAGAAAAGAGAGTTTAAAGTATTGTACAAATATATTTTTGTTATTATTACTCCTCTGACATCTCTAATGCATTAGTTTTCTTTGCTACTTTATCTCCAACTAAATGGAAAAATTTTGAAATAGTAGTCCGAATTGTTCTGCATTATAGCTATTTGTTCCTGTGAGCCTTTAGCATAGCACCTCATACTGTAGGTTCACAGTTTGTATTTTGTTGACTCATCATGGGAAACCTTTAAATGTGTTTGGTGGCAAATATCTTGGAACCTAAATAAATTGGAGGAAGTATGAAAGAAAACTTTTACTTTAACTGGCACTGCTATGAATACTGAGTCATACTCTAAAATGTGCAACGTGGGTCCCTTTGATATTGCCAAGGAAATAAATACACTTTTAACATAAAATAATTTCTAGTTCCTGAAGAATGACACCTCATTATACATCCAGTTCTACATTAGAAAGTGAGTTTGTTTTAAATTTCATTCTTAGTTGAGTCTAAGAGACATTGCTTCTGGGCAAAGCAGGAGTTTATAGATGGTTTGAGCTCACCTCACCGCATTAATGATAAAGAGAAGTTAATTTTTACAGTTTAATTCAAAACATTAACAATTTAATCAGAAGTCAATTTTTAATTTTCAATAAGTCCTAGTAATGCAGAAATAGATATGGGTTCATAATTCCAAGACCAATGTCTTCTCTAAAATTAATAATATGATTTGATTTTGAATGCAGTTTAGACTAGCAATTTATTTAGTACTAATAATTAGTCTACATTAAAAATGTGTTCTAGTTCTGTGTGGGAAGAAAGGTGATATAACTTCTATTTTTCTTCTTCCTAGTCAAGGCTCTTCAGACTGTCATAAACAAGGCTAATAAAGTTACCATAAAGAAAATATAAGAACATAATAAAGTACAATAGAGAAGCTTTGTGCTAAATAGGTCTTTTGGGGAATTCAACAATGAATGAAGAGGTTATAAAAATATAAGATAGAAAAATGTATAATGGAAGAAATTTCCTAAGCATGTTCTTTGACTAGAATCTACTTTCATAAGTTAATTAGCTATGTAAACTGGTATATATGAATAACATTTCCGGTGGCACTTTTTCATTTATTATAGTGATTATTTATGAAGATATAATTAATATGTAATGCCAACTATGCCAGGAAATGGCAACATAAAAGTAAATTATACTTTTTTGAGGAGATAGCTATAATAATGTACGAACAAACATTTATAATAAAATAAGAGAAATAGGCAACATATGCTGTGAGAGAATGAAGGAAAAAGCAACTGGCCCACCTCCCCACCATTCCCACTCTCAAACCCAACCCTCAGCCCTGGAGATGACTGGAAAAACCTTCATACATTAGACACTTTACAAAATGAATAGAAAATTTCCAGAGAAATGAAATTAGGGAGTGATCCTAAGATAATAGGAAACATTGAGGTGTAAGGGGTAATGAAAGACAATTTGAATCTTTATATGCTATGTTAATAATTTAAAGATGAACCATTCAGTGAAAATTTACAGAATGTTTGTAAGCAGAGAAACTACATAATCACACCTGTAAAGTTGCTCTGTAATTTGTGTGAAGAATGCCTTAGAATAGAGAAGTAATGTAGATTGAATGGAAATAGTGGCAATGGAGGAAATGGATCATTGACATATTTCATAGAAAGCCAGGGTCTACCCTTTTGATCATTAAATATCAATTTTACTTGTTTCTTTTCTTATACAATGTACTAATTTCCTCCCCAACCAAAGTTCTTCCCAGTGACTACATCAAGCTCAAAGTGCTCTGCCTTTTGGTGAGCTGCAGTCCTCTCAAGAATAGTCCAGATATGATCTGCATTATACTGACAGCTTATGAACTAAATAAGCAAGTTCTTTAGCTACTCACCCTTTCTCTCTCTCTCTCTCTCTCTCTCTCTCTCTCTCTCTCACACACACACACACACACACACACACACACACACACACACACACAGCCAATGCTGGAATATAAAAAGAATAAAGTTTCCCAGTCAGAAAAGGAAATAATAAACAGACACAGTGGACACTTGCCCATTCCAATTCTGAAATTCTACTGGGAAGGCTTTTTTGAAGGTCTCCTATCTCAAGCATGGGTGGGAGGGCCTGGATTAGTTTCTAACTTGTCTCCCTAGAAGAAATGATTTTTAAAAATTTTCTTTATGGCCCCTGATCCACCCATATGGAAACTATGCCTACGTCATTTCTCTCCACAGCTATGTCTGAAGTGATCGTTAGAAAAAATACCTTCTTTGGTGCACTATAGTCTTCAAAGTCTGCCTCAGGCTGATGGAAAATTTGGGTCTCAAATTTTTATTATCATTATTCATTAATTTGTTTTAAGTCTGAAACAGTCAAAGTCTTCTCTAGTTAAAATATGTGATTTTTGGCAATAAAATTATCTCAAACCAGTAGGCTGCTGATAAGATTTACTCTAATTTTATGTGTACCAGTAATCACATAGTCCAAGTTCTTTTTCAGATGTACCTCTCAAATATCTTTATTTCATTGCTTTTCACTGACTTCTTTTCCTTTTAATTTAATGGTGACCACCTATCTAGGACAATGGGTGGGAAGGCTGTACACACACTTATTGATTTTAGCCTTGATTGATTCTATTCCTCTGAGTCATTTCTGTGTTGTTTGATTCTTTTAAAATGTCAGCACCAACTGCTGGGAGTCTATAAGCGTGTAATTTTTCCAACTTTACAAGGCACAGAATTTCAAGACTGTTTTCTTTTATTCTTCTTTCAAAAATGGCCAATTTACTCCCAAGTTTCTTTCTTTGATAGTAATCATTTATTCAAAGTAGTCAATAATGTTCAAAATGTACTAACCTTTGATTTTTCCCAACCATCTCTCCTAGTGTCTCTAGCTGAATAGACAGTCTGCCTTTCAAGTTACTGCACACAACAGATTTTCCAGATGCTTCTCTCAGCATAATGTGGATCCTCACCTTTCTCATTTCAATGTCAGTTTTCCTGCCTTCCATCACCTGGTCCCTAAACTTATCAAATATTTTAGGTCTTTATTACAGCAGTAACCCTCACATAATAACTTATTAATTAGTCAGGATGGATGAAGGTATGCTATAGTTAAAAATAAAGCATGAAATTTTTTAGTAGCTTAGTAATGACAAAGGATTTATTTCTTGCTTCTGTCACAGTCTGATGTGTATTGGGTTTGACTCTCTTTGGCTGTTTATTGTCAAGCAAGTACCCAGGGATTCAGTCTATTTTTATTGTGATGTTGGTTCTGGAGATAAATCAGGAAATACATATTTTTTTTCACCCACTTTCTTTTACCAGAAACAAGACACCAGGAATCAATCCAGCTGCAAGAATATGGTATCATTCTATGTTTTCAGGAAGAATTTGATGAGCATCTAGACACTATGGACAACATGTCTCCTGCTGTTATTTTTCAAAAATAATGAAAATAGTCTATGTAGTCTGGAAAATACTTATTAAAGGTTAATTGATTTAGAAGACCAGCCCTCTTTACCCCTGACACATTGGCATTGAAATAATGACATTCTCTTCCAGTTTTCTAAAAATAAACATTTTTCCTCTTTTTTTGCAGTGACATCAATTTTGATTCCTTTTCATTCATCTCTTTCAGCATATCATTATGTATATTTACTTAGACTGCATGTTTAATTTATTCCCTCACATTTGGGGGAAAAATATTTCCTCTTCCTCCCTTTTCTAAAACTTCACAATGTGCAGTGGTGCAGTTCCTAGGAAGAAAACACACCTACTGGAGGTTTGGTTCCTTAACCTCCTTGGCCCTTTATCTTCATTACTAGGAGTAAATGATTTTATGTTAGCAGTAATCACTGTACCTATTTGCCAGAACCAAAGCCAGTGCTTGACCATATTCAGAAACCAAGATTTTGAGGAATGTGAGAGTATCATTTGGAGATGGTCACTGGATTTATCTCACCTCCATTAGACTCTTATATCTGAGAAATGTCAGGGAATGAGTTGCCAAGTCAGTCATAATTATAATTTGAGATTTGAATCCTTGTCATTTCTATAAAAGAGCAAGAGTGATCTAAAAAAAGTGTGAATCTTCATGACAAGTCTATAAATTACCTTTATAGAGTAAATAAGACCTTAGAGATGTTCACAAAAATGAGAGCATCATTCTGGCTCTAAATCTATTCAACCTTTCTGGTTTCTGTTGGGTATCTTGACCACCATTCAGATTTTCAGATTTTGGTTCCTAGAGTAGAGTTCCCAAGAATCCTTCAAATTGTAGTTAGCAATTACTCTAAATCGGATGTCCCAATCCTGCTTACATGCAAAAACTCCTATAGATACCCAAGATTAGGTCTCCATTTGTGACACAGGGCAGAGAATTTGAATTAGCCCAATTGTGGTTGTACTGAAGTCTTCTCTTTGACATCAAAAGACTCTGATTTTGTAAGAAATTGAATTTCTGGAGATTAGTATAAAAACTCAGTTATAGTTTGGGTTTTCAACTTATTAATAGGTAAATAATTTCAAATAGTAAAATTCTTTATTAATATTCTTTTTAAAATAAGTAAAAGAATAGGCTATACTAAACTGGGTCTAAGAGAACACACTCAGTTTTTGAATACATGATTAGATGTTCATCAAAAATGAAAAGTCATAGGGTTTTTATTATTTATATATTAAAATAGGGGGTTTTTATGTTTCCACTTCCAACTTTTATAACTCTTAACTCATGTAATATATTTCATTACATCATTTTATAGTACAAGTAAATGAGAAGTGTATTCTGAGATGATGAAAACTTTTAAACCAAGTTTTATTATAGATCATAATATACTTAGTGGTCTAGAATAGGCCATAGGAAATAAGAATCTCTACTTTTTATACTAGCAAAGTGTGTAGTGATTTTGAAAATTCAACTACATGTATCAATTTGTCTGCTCAGAATGGACTAAAAATAACAGTGAGACACCACTTTCTTGTTAATATGTACTTTGTCAGATTAAAAACAACAATCCTGAAATAACACATTAGTTGTACACTTTGGAAGCTTTCTGCATTTATGAATTGAATGGCTAATATCAGCAGCTTGGCGTTAAATAAGACCTCCTTCCATATCAATAAACTTAACACTGGTTTTTCTGTATTATAATTAAAAGATATTGAAAGTGATTTTTAATGGTCACATCTGCTGCATATTTAGGATACTAATGATGAAAGCAGCATATTTTCTAGAAAAATACCTTTTACTGGGCAAGTGTGGGTATTGCCTGAGAGTCAATGTTAATATTATTGTTTCAAATGTTTTTAACGTACATAAACATAACCTTTTATCGACTCATTTAAGACTCTTAGTGGAAATCTTATAGTTCGTGTTACAATAACGGATCTTTAGAGATTCAAGTGGGCAATTACTCAACTAAATAAAGAAATTGCTTTTCTAATCCACTCTTGTAATGTTTAGTTAACATGTTCAAAACAAAGCACATGGTGACACTATTTCTTGTTTCCTTTTTCTTATGAGTCACATGGGACTATCAATAAACTCCTGCAGTGCTATTATAAACTGGATTCGAGAAATGCATGATGTTAGAAGTTCTGTGCAAATTTCACAAATGTGAAGCAGAGGAAAAAAATTGGAAAATATTGTTTTAATATTTCAATTTCCAGAGCAAATTTTTTTAAGACTGTGAGAAAGAACAGTTTTCCCATGATTTAAAATTTATAATTAAAAACTATGTTTCATCTGTTAGGCCAAGTATGAATAACATACTCAATTTGAGGATCAAACCATTATAGGTGTTCTTCATGCATATCTGAGATATGGACCCATTCTCAGAACTTCAGGTATCGGTACTGTGAATATTTTTTAATGAATATTCTGGAAATATATTATCGCTGTCACTGGAGGTCCCATATCAAAATAGAAATGTGAGCTGGGTGAGAGTTTTGGATCACATAGCTAGAGGACCCAAAGGACAGGCTGTGAACATTTTCTAACACTTGTTCAAAGAACATACTATAAAATAAAATGTTTCATTTGGTAAAGTCAAGACAGATGGTGACTGAGAGGAAACATCAAAATAACAAGGGCACATGTGTATAAACATCTTGATTCCTGAGAAAGGAGTATTCACTCAGGATTACTGTGGCGAATCCGGGAGGTGAATATTAGTGTATTCTCTCTCTGTGGTATAGATTTAGGGAAACTTCCTCTCATGTTCTGCGGGCTTGGTTTCTCTTGTCTTCTCATATGTGCTCTCCTGGGAAATTTCATTTACTCACGTGGCTAAAACTACTATCCATTAACTGGTGACTTTCAAACCTTTCCTCCCAGATTGACCCCTTTTCTGAACCCAGACTAGACCTTTTGTTTGGAGACTCACAGCACTTCAAAATCAATGTCCCAAATGGAATTTCTTATCCCCACCTCTGCTTCGCACCAAATACTCTACCACACCCCAACATTCAGCTTTCTGCCCCACATATAATCTCCAACTCTGAGGGTAGCACAGTCATCTACACAGTCACTTTAAGTACAAATCCTGGAAATAATTAAATGAGGAGAAAAGTTCAAGACTCCAGAAATTTTAAAAAGTGATTTTTGTGTGGGTAATAAGGATATATTACACTTATAGGCAAGGTGTTCAAAACTTATGGATAGAACAGAGATTCTAAAATGAAATATATAGGTGGGGAAATATTAGACAAATACTCTTTAATTCTCACACCAAAAACCTGTTCTTACAAGTCCTCACTCCAGTACAAACTCCTGTTTGCCTCCCCAGGAGAAAAGCTATGGGCACTTGACCTTTTGGATAGACAAAGAGCCTTTAAGACTGGCTTTTACCTTCAGAGAGGGTTTTCTAAATCCTTCCTCTTTTCTTTTAGCATTTCAAGAACCAAGATTGGAGGACTCAGCTAAAAACATTCTTCCGCGTTATAGGAAAGAATTCAATCTAAGCCTTTGTTGGAAAGTGGTCATGGGGATTGGGGAAGAAAATAGAAGCGAGAGATGTAGGGAGTTTCAGGTACAATGTTTAAAGTTCAGAGTATTCAGAGATATTCAATATTCACATCTATGTAGACAAATTTTCTTCTCTGGGCTTTCATGGCAGTATGGGATAAGGCCTAAGATTAAGTCCCAGTACTATGTGTGCCTTGACACCTGGGGAAAACTGAGCTGAACTTGAATGTCCTAACCACAAGTTTCTCTCCCAACTCTTCTCCTGTGGCCAAGGTTCCCTAGCCAAGCAACTTCCTTATCACAGTGACCAGGTGCAGTTCCTCCCTGTCTCTGAGTAGCAGGCTTCATTTCCCTTTCAGCTCCTGGAATTACTCAAACAAAGCAATCACATTCTTCTTCTGGAAACAGGGGCACTCCACCCTCTTTATACTGCAAAGCCAGACTCCCACAGCACCCAGTGCAACCCTTGCGTGGCCCTGTTTGGTGTGTGATATTCTCTTCCTCCAGGCTATGAGTAGGTGGGACTAATAAACATTGTCAATCTTACCTGCCCAGGGTAGGGTGTCATGAGTTCAGCCATGTCTATAAGACTAGGAAGAGAATCCTTCTCTCACGAACAGGGTGAAGAGTTGGCAAAAGAAAGGTGTATTAGATATGTGTGGGGATTCCATAGGGATACAGATTTTGCTCTTTTTTTCCACAGAGGGCTTTGGAAAGACATCTCTGCACCAAGGAAGAACAAAGTACACCCAAGAGAACTTGGTTACAAAGTGTATTTAAATATGGGGAAATGAATTCTTTCTTTAGGAAAATTCGTGGGTGACATGTCAGGAAACAAGTTCTTCTGCCTCCTTCACTTAAACCTCCTTGTTCCCAGTTTGGCTTTTTTGCTCAAACTGTGCCATGCTAATGTTGTCATTGACAATGTGTGCCATTAAGACAGGCCAGTCAGCCAGGACAAGGGAACAGGGAAACTGAGACAGATAGTTAAACCGCCAGGCAGTTCACAGTCATTTGGCAAATTGCAAAACCCTGTCTCCTGTAACCAAGGACTCAAAAGTAAAGGATTTATACTTCTCTCCAACCAGAGGATAAATAGCTTAACTCACTCTGCTTGGGGAGATATATAACAGAAATCCATCTAGTGCCATTTGCCAGCCACACCCAAAGACAGGTGAAGTTAAGGAAATCTCATTTTGGCACCTCAGCAAAAAGCTGATGAATCTTTTATTGATATCCTCCCCTAAGACCTCCCCTAAACTCCCATCTTTTAAAAGCCTCAAGACAAAGGACCCAGGATGCACTGTCTTTCCAGGGAACATGCCCATGCCTTTCCCGTTCCTCTCTTCTTTCTTCACAGGCACACATCTCCTAAAGTCTAAGGGTCCTCGCGATACTTGCAACCAGTAACAGTGGGCAGTGGCAGCTCATCCCTGGTGAGTCCTCTGTACCTGTCCTCAAGGTGCCCTTTTCTTTGACTCTCCACAGAGCTGACAGCACTCCCCACGTTGGCTCACTTCTTTCTCATAATGTTTCTGAAGACCCAAAGCAGCACTGCCTAGTCTCTCTCTTGCTGCTTCTTCTGTCCAGGCTCTTCCTTGTTTTACTGTCCCCAGCTTTAATAAATGTCTTCTCAAAATCACCTGGAAGTGTGGGTGTGCCGGGGAAGGGGTGGAGGAGAAGTCATGATTCTGGTCAGTTTCTATAAGGATGTTGGCATCAGCCAAGTCCTTGTGGTCAGGCCACCCTAGACCCAAGGAGGATCTAGAACAGCAGGTTTCTGCAATTAGCTAAAAAAAAAAAATTAAATTAAAAAAGTTGTTAGTGATTTATGGCAGCATGACAAACCAGGCCTTTGTTTTAAGGCATACATCCTTTCTCCTGATCTGGGGAGAAGCGTAGTTCATTATATGCTATTTAATCAAGAAAAGTTATTTTGCTGCTTAATATAAGATTTCATATATCCTCCATAGTGCAATCAGCATTGTCTTTTTAATCTGTCAATATCACAGTATTAAGAAAATAAAGAACACAATGTATTATACATATCACAATAATAGACCCAAATTTTCAGTGCTTCTATTTTTCCCTTTAAAGACCTTGCCCAACCGTTATCATGTAAAGTGATGGGTGGATATGGCATTTTTAATTTCTTTGAAAATAGGAATAAGAAGAAAATAGAAGAGTGGAGAGAAAAGGGACAAAATCTATTGAGGAAGTCAAATTTAAAATTAATGTCCGTGTATTCATACCCAGAACTCTGACCTGACTTTGGTGTTTATGTTATAGCCGTTGTCTGGTTATTCTTTACATAATAGTTATATTAGTACCTATCTAATGATTCTTCACAAGGATGCAGATTATTATATTCATATTTATGCCTCTATATTCTATAATACTGTCCTCAGCACACAGAGGTTTCCAATAAATATTTGTTTGCACTAAACTTTATGGGTATTGTGAGCATGAAGTTGTGGGATTTCCAGTTTTCTGTTTCTCATATAATGAGAGAAATAGGCTGAGATTCTCCAATTCATTCCTTTAATCAAGGGAATAATCAACTGTTATTGTCAACAGAGAACACCAGCCAAGTGGCGATTCGGGTGAACTTAAATATGGGAACCAAGTATTTTGGGGGATGTTGCCTTGTGTGTAACAGAAGGGCTTATTCAGAATGCTGTTCATTAGTATGTTTTCCAGATAGTATATATAGTACAGCAACCTTCTCTTTGGGTGATTAATATTAAAATACATTATGAACTATATTATTTTATAAATCAAATTGTAAAGTTATTCAGGCTCAACATTATTTTGTGGTTTATTTTGATATTAGTAGAAAAAAACAAAGCTTTAGTGAAGACTATGCATGTGTAAAGAGTTTTTATTACTTGCTAAATGCTTAATTCAATTTCATAAATGTTTTTAACTTGTTATAAAAATATTATTTAACATGTATCATAAAACTTGGATTTATTTATTCTTAAAACTCACATTATCATGACTTAGAGAAAACTGATATTTTGGTCTATTAATTTAATTTCTAGTGCATTTAAAAATGTAATTATTCTTGTTACACCTTTACTTAACTTCTAATTTTTACCAAGTACAATATATTAATTATATTCAGACCATGAAGTACATCATGATATGAATGTACGAAAATGAAAACTTTTGGGATACTGCATTAGTTGCATATTTTTTGTGCCAACAAATATGTGTAATATTATTGCCAGGGCATAAAGAAAGTCACTTGAGGGCCCCCTCAGAGAGGCCCAGCATGATTCATGACTCTCATAGGAAAAGGTTCCTGAAAATAGCAATTCACTTCTGGAAAGAGAAAATAAAGGAAAATTAAGACAGTTTTTCCTTTTTGTATTGCCCTTTTTTCCTTTAAAAAATTGGCCACAAAATAATGAATTCAAGAGAACAATCTAATTTAAGGACAAAAAGACATTTTAGCCAAACTATTTTGAATTGCCCTTAAAACTTTTCTAATTTGCATTATGTTTCCTTATTTGGTAACACTCAGAATTAACTTTTACAGCAAAATCTTTCAAAGTTGGGGAAGTAGTAACAGGAAATTATTATGAAAATTCTTTATAAGGTAATGGAGTTTATCTTTTTTTGTACATAACAATATTGCTTAATTATCACATAGCATGTTTTATTGTTTTTGTAGAGTGTTCTTTTTTCTCTTCTTCATTTCCCCCCTCCCTCCATCTCCTGTCTTTCTTTTATGCTCATAAGAAATGTCATCTATGACAATGTCCACTCCACCTGTCTGGCTGCCTATGGCACTGTTGGCATCAAGGCTACAGTTGCCCCACAAACTATGTTTAGATTGCAGGGACACCACCTCAGATCTGTCAATGTTATAGCTCATCAATCCTGAAAACACCAGAGATTTATGCCACCACCTGGTACCATAAGAGTCACCCAGAGAGTTAAGTGAAGAACCATTTTTTAGGTATTTTTTGTCTCTTATCTAACTTACGTTTGGCTCTCAGCTAAGAATAAACCATGAAGACCAGTCCAGAAGACACTCAGAGCCACACATACAGCTCCGCCACGACACCAGCTCACATCCATAGCTCTTTGCTGGGAGGCAGCACCTTTCTTCCCATACTGCACAGGAAGTCCCACCTCCCTTCATACAAATTGATTCCTAATGAACCCCATGAGAATCCTTTTGAGGAGCACTGTGGTCACAGACACCTGTGATGATTATATTTTTCTGCCAAGCTGGGACTCGTGCTACAAGTTAAACCGTTCTAGCTGAAGGAACAGGGTGTTTGAATGTGATACAAATTACCACAGATTTAATGATTCTGCCTCAGTGTTGAGTGCATTTGTCTACTACCCTCCTCTTTTGGGAAGAGACACTGTTCCATGAGGTGACCCCTGTTAAACCCTTGAGCTAGATAAGGATATATCTGGGCCAGAACAGACAGAGATTGCTTCCTGTACATTCCATCAGAGACTCTGGTGGACCCCTCCCATAGGCCCAGGCATGCTGGTTTCTGGAACAGGCCCTTGCCCTGCCCTGGGCAAGCATGTAAAGTGGTTTCCCTTTATCTGGGAAACACCCCAGTACCACTATTCATCCTGTCATGTCCTATATAACCCCTTAGTGCCAACCACTTGGAGCAGAGAATACCCACATCCTCTTGCTGCTGAAGACACACCTACTATGTGAGCTCCCTTAATAAACTTTGGATGTAAAGATGGAACTGCCAGCTTCTTTCTTTGGTCTCTCCACCCTGGGAAATTTTACATAATAATTTTCAAGATGATATTCTCTTCCTACCTCTAGCTTATATTATTTCAATAAATACACAAATAGTAGAACAAAGCTTTAGAAGGAGAAAATATAAGACTTCTTCATTCAACTCTACACAGAGACACATTGGTCCTAGAAATTTGGAACTAGCAAAGGCATTTTTCAGATTATGTCAGAAGCAGAAACCCTT
Organism: Mormoops blainvillei; assembly: GCA_004026545.1. Taxonomy (NCBI): domain Eukaryota; kingdom Metazoa; phylum Chordata; class Mammalia; order Chiroptera; family Mormoopidae; genus Mormoops; species Mormoops blainvillei. The sequence continues at coordinate 123,176 of PVJD01001323.1, forward strand.
GACCTGTGCAAGTAAATGCAAAGATTGCTGGGGTAATAAAAATCATAGTGATGGAAACTCTCAAATTAAATTTGAACTGAGTACGACCATGTGGGTAGCTGAGTAGGAGAGGGTAGTGGATGGAGTGGTGTGTATGGGGGAATGGTTGAAGATTTTTTTTACAGCTGGTTTTAAACGCCCAAGTAGGAAAAAAATGGCCATTCCTTTTAGACTCCTACCCCTCAAAGAGTTAAGAGAACAATGAAAGAAGATTCTGTAATGAAGACAGTTACTTTCTTTCCATTCACCTAGCTAAGTATTCTGAGTTTTCATTGTTTCCCAAATTGAGAAGAATTGAAAATTTATGTGAGAATGACTACAGATTTTTTCTATTTCTAATTTGCCTTACCTATCTCTCTGTTAAGTACCAATCAAATACTACTTTCTAAATAAGTTTGTAAAAATATATGTATGCACATAACCTTGTTTTAGCTTTTGTAAAATTCTGATTAAAGAAAACTTGTCAATATATTTTTACCTACTGGCATCTAGACATGAAACTTAACTGAAGATTACAATCATGATCCAAATGTACAAAGTAGCCTAAACAGGTAAACAAGGCCATTTCTAGTGCTCTACACTAAATTACTACACTAAACAAGCACTTGATAATGTTTTCATATATTCAGCTTTTCTCTCAATGATGTCAAGTTACTGGAAGGTGAAGGTTATTTATGAAAAAAATTATGCATCATATTAATGGTGGCAAATATTGACTATATTACTAAAAAAGGTTATTTATAATTCTCTACTCACTCTTAGAATATTGGATACTGGTTCATAGAAAATCTTTCATCTGAAATAAATAAATTTTGTCTGAAAGAAAATCACTTTAGTATTTACACTAAATATACTTTCATGTGTGTGAAGACAATGCTAAGTGAAAGTGAGAGGATCCAAGTTTGGAGAAGTTGAGACAAAGCTAATTTTTTCAATGAAAGAAAAGGAGGGATGTAGAGCAGCGATCAGTGTGGGATGTGATTCTAGACACAGAAGGCTATGGAGCCTCGCGAGGACAGAAGGGAAAAAAAGGGAGTAATTGGGCATGCAGAGAAAGGCTGCAAGAGGAAAGCCCGGAAAGAGAGGTAAAAACAGATGGTTGAGAGAAATGAAATAGTATGCATGTGTGTGTATTACGCAATGACGTGCACGGTGTGCGTTTTCCCTTACGTCAGATTTGGTGATAATAAGGAAAGCTAATGCTTATCTAGAATGAATTATGTGTCAGGCCCTGTTCAAAGGCTTCACACATATTTAGTCATTTGTTACAACCTATCAGTTGAGTAAATTATTTTCATCTCACAAATGAGGAAATTGAGGACAAAGAGGTAAAATACCTAACATTACTCAGCAAGAAAACTGCAGAGCTAGGATGGCAACCCAGGTCCTGGAATTGGTGGTCCTGATCGCAGTGCTGTCCTGGGCTCTCTGTTGGGAAAAGAAGAAAACTTACATTTTGCTACTTGGTTGGCACATGACGGAATTAGAGGCTTTTCTCCCAGGCTAAGTACATCTTGGTGTCAAGTGCTACATAATAACACAATGGAAAGATTTATAGGTGAGCTCTTTGCCTTCCAATTGTTTAAGAAGTTTAATTCTGTGCCAACTAGTTTGCTACATCCTCAAAAACAATCAAAGCATTGTTTCTTTTAAACAACTCTAAACTTGCTTTTGATTTCATTACTCTTCGCCTTTGAAAAATTTAAGGTGCCTCTGAAGCATGACTGTACCTGTGCAGACATACAGCTTTTAGAGACTTTAAAGTAGAGTTGGAGCCTGATCCTTACTGTGGCTATTATTAAATAATTAAGTTGGTCACTTAAGTATTGAGAACTAATTGTTTTTATTATGGATTAATTGCTATAATGCTTATTTATAATCTATGGCTTTATTAATTTTAATCCTTAAGATAGATGGAAATCTGAGATGACTTTTTCTTTTATTGAACCATAATTAGCTCATTGAGCTTGGCACACACACATGTGCTCACATGTACCTTCTTACTTTCCCTGAGGTGATAGAAAGTAATTATATTCATTTTCTTGCAATTGTCTTTCTTACACATAAATATCAGAGCTTTATGGTTATGCTCACAGATGCTCATTCTGGAAGACTGCTCTCTTAACAAAATAGAAGGACATTAAAGGATTTTATAGTGGTTATGAGATGCTAAGGATTAAGAACCCTGAGACTATTTTTGTAGATTTCTTTTTCCTTTTATCATTCTTTCTTCGTCTCCCCCTTTTTCTGCTAACTACTTGGCTGACTATGACATGATTCAGAAAAGTAAATTTATTTATAGCCATTCTCTTGGGAGACACAGTCTTTCAATACCAGTCTGAGGGGCAGTGTCAATTCACATCGACTTGCACACGAGGCGGGGCTCGGGAGCAGCGCCGCTTTATGAGAAGCTGATGGCCGAGTGGAGCCTATGAGGTCGGGTGGCAGATGTTGTGAGTAAATCACCGGGATGTCTACCAGCAGCCACCTGAGTATTTTTTAGTTCCCACTGAGTAGCCATAAATTAGTAAGAGTGCTGAAAAGTCTGTCGACAATACCGTAAGCCTGGAGTGACCAGGCTTTCATCTTTTCTTAAATAAACAAAATAGGGATCAATCTCAATATGATTAGTAGTTTAAAGTGACTACTTTATTTTTTTTAACTTGGAAAATAAAAGGAGACTGCCTTTATCAAAACTTTATAGTCAAAACATCTTATTTCCCATTAAACCTTGTTAAATATTAGTCTCTATTCAAAATAATACTTAAATAACTAAAACATATAGAAAGAAATATTTCTTAAAAAGTCAGATTAGAAGAAATAGTCACAAAATTTAAGCTGTACTTATAAATAAAATGACATAGTACAGTTTGTCCTTGTTACCTGACTCTTGTTCAACACCTCAAGAGTTTCCAGGCCTTAGGTACATTTCCATTATGTAACAGAAAAAAAAATGGCATTCTTTGACCTCCTTATGGCTACTAGGAGGTTATTTTTATTTTGTATAGTTTAGGACACACCTGGGCTGCTACTCATATAAGTAAATTTAATATATTACAGTCATAAAATACCTATGATGGTTGGAATTTGGCTCCCGAGAGATTACCTAAATACTAAGTTTCAGAATTTGTTTACCAGAAGTTTCTGCTGCTCTTTCGTTCCTTTTCTACTTGTCCTCTGCCCACAGCCCCTAGATTTGTTCTAGTAGGATTAGCCTCAAAGGCCTAATAATGAATTTAAATTATAGGCCCAGGAGCAGAAAACTGTTTCAGCCATCAGATTCGCTTAATATTGGCCTGACTTCTGTTTAGTGTTATGCCGCCTTTGAAGGCTGCCCAACCAGTGAGCGATTTCCCCAGAGCCAGGAAGAAATGTCTGCTCCTTGGTTAACAAAATTCCTCCTATATTATTTTGTTGTTCTAGTTTCTATGCTGTGATTTGCTTGGCAATGACCTTCTTTTCAACTCCCCATAATACTTGCATGTTTCTTGCAGCACTTATCTAACTTTGCCTTTTATTGTAGTTTTATTTTTACTTATTGAACCATTAAATGTTGTAATTATAGAGGGAAAGCAGCACCTATCTATCTTTTTCTACACCCACTTGATAGCATGATTTAATATTTATGACTTTAAATTGACTTTTGCTTTGCTGCATAAACCTGTTTGGAAATTTTAGTTTTGGTAATTTATTTATTCTTTTCTGGGGCGATGGTTAAAATGGATAGTGTTGTTCCTTTTATTTTTCTTCAAATATGATTATCTGATTATCTAATTATGGGGGTAATATTTTGAAAAAAGCCTGTTCCGAGTCCATCCCAAGGTTCATATCCTATATTTGACATGCTGCTCCTACACATGGCAGTGATCTCATACCGTACTGTTCCTATTTTAAGGTTGTTCTAATGTTCATCCCAATGATTTTGCAATACCCATGGCCGTGTGTCGTTGGAAAAAGCAAGGAAAATACTGCAGGCTCAAGAGGGCAGCAGAATCCTGATGCTTCACAGATCCAGAAGAAGCAGTGTCTCAGTTATGAGAGACGAGAACTGATGAAGAATTAGCTCAAGACGGGCATCTTGATCTTAAAGAAAATTAAGCGAGTTCTTGGAGGCCAGTTTGGCTCTTACTAACTAAAGTATAGCAAAATTAAATGTACTCACACACTCTTTTCTTTTTCATTTATAAAGCAGAGATGATAATGCATACCTCTAAAAGCTGCTGTAAGATTAAAGCATCCATTCAACCTATTTACTAAGAGTCTATCACATGGCAGGCTCTGGTCAGACTACAATGAGGCCTGTCCAGAAGGTATCCAGGCAAGTAATATGAAAAATGGAGACATTTACTGAAGAAGATACAAGATACAAGAAACATTGTACATAGGACAATGATGCCCCAGTCCCCTTCAAAGTAGGCAACTTGGGACCTCACACAGTTCTCCCAATAGCCATCAGCTGCTCCATTGTATTTTTCTGAATCTCATCGATGGTCTGAAATCTCTTCTTTTTTAAAGGTGATTTTAGTTTTGGGAAAAGCCAGAAGTCGCAGGGCACCACATTTGGGCTGTAGGGGGCTGAGTCACCTGTGTGATGGATGTTTCACCAAAAATCTCTGCATGAGACATGATGCATGAGTGGGTGTATTGTTCTGATGAAGCTGCCAATCACCAGTTGCCCATAGCTGTGGCCTTCTGAATCATCTCAATAGTTTCCATGGAGGGATGTTCAAGCTGAGGGCAAACTCTGATCCAGATTCATTGCTCTACTTGCTCAACCATTTTTAATGTGATAGCTGCACAGTACACATGCTCACTCAATGGTGTTTACCATCCTCATTGATTAGTACACACGTGCACATTCCAGTCCACTCTCCTTGGCTGCCAGGTTACATTGTTGTCACACAAGCCATTCTCGTTATATTAACAATGGTTGGACTTTTTCTAGGCAGACCTCATATGACTGGACCACTGTGGTAAGTTCTATGTTAATGCCAAGTTTAGCTGACAGGTCCAGATGGGACAGTAGAGTACGGTATCCATAACAGAGAAGCTAAAGATTAGAGAACTGGAAATGTTAACCTTATTAATATAAATTGATTACAGATGATGTGATGGCTATCATTTGGCTAATCTCTATGTGCTCATTCTGAAAAATACCTTTGTAATAATTGGGAATCTCCAAGTAAAGTTTTATAAGTAGAAATGGCTGGCTACCTGTTGTTGATTTTGCAGACAGAGAATGTTGGTAAATGATTTCTAAAATGGTTTTTAAATAAGGTTTTCTATAATAGTGCTTCCCCTACTCTGCAGTGCTTTCTAATATCAAAAACTAATCCTCCAATTCTCCAAACAACAGTGTTGTGTCCAAAGATTCAATTAGGTCCTGATACAGACTACCCAGAGTTAGTACAGACCCAACAAGTTAATGACTTGCTCCCACAAGACTGTGTCCATTTCAGATGACAGTAGCAAGTCCAGAGCCTCCTGTGCTTCTGATTAAATGGCTACAAATTGGCTTCCCCATAACCTGTCTTCAGGTTCTATAATTTGCAAGAATGGCTCATGAAACTCAGGAAAGATCTTTAATTCCCATTACTGGTGTATTAAAAAGGATACAACTCAGAAATAGCCAAATGAAGGAGAAGCAAAGTATAGGGGAGTGTCACAGTGCGCCCAGGTTCTCTCCCACCATGCCACCCTCTCTGCACCTGTATGTGTTCACCAGCCCAGAGCTTGCCAAACCTTGTCATTTAGGAGGTTTTAGGGAGATTTTGTCATGTAGGCATGACTGATTATTAACTCAATCTTCAACACTCTCCATTTCCCAGAGGCTGTGGGGAATGGCGATGAAAGGTCTAGGCTTCTGGTCCAGGTTTGGTCTTTCTGGTGACTAGTTCCCATCCTGAAGTCATCTAGGGCCTAAGAACAAAAGACGCTCTTCTCTGGAAATTTCCAAGGGATTTAGGAACTCTGTGTCACAAATGGCCACATCTACCTATCTACACAAATACCCACACATACACACATTGTTACATATATATACATGTTGTTGATGTTAGAAGACGTCCAATGTTTCTCATGTGTGTCTCACCTTAAATCACAGAAAATTAGAATGTCTAGTTGCATTCATCAAAACAGAGGCATAAAACAGGGACATTTTGAGAGTATCTGCACAGGCAAATATGGTTGATTATATGCTACAAAGTGACTACGACAATGTTTCTCATCTCACCAGCTCTTCTTATGATGAACTTTGATATTCCTTCATAAAGAAGTGGGTGCATGTTCCCTTATTTGAAACTGGGTGGGAGTTTTATAATTGCTCCAACCAATAGAGCCAGTGGAAGTGACCCTTGGTGACCCCAATGTTAGGTCATAAAGAGGATACGGCCTCAACCTGCCTTGCTCTTTGTGGCGTGCTTGCTCTTGGCAAGCCGGCCACCACACTGAGGAAGCTCAAAGTAACTTTTGGGGAGAGACCACGTGGAAAAACCCATAGAGTGTGGACCTGAGTCTCTCAGTTGACAGCCAGATCAACAGATTTTCAGATAATCCTAGCTCCTAGCCTTCAGGACCTCTGTATGAGGCTTTGGGCATTTTGGAATACAGAAAAGTTATCCTTATTGTTTCTTGTTTCAATTCCAGATGCATAGAGTCAGTGGGTGTAATGAATAGTTACCTTATACTACTAAACTTTGAGGTAATTTGTTACCTAGCCATAAATATTTAGTCAGGGTTCTCAAGAGAAACAGAAATAATAGTGTGTGCAGCACAAGTATGTGTGTGTAAATATACACACATATGCGCACATGTAGAGAGAGAGAGAGATTAATTTAATGTAGAAACCAACTGAATCATTTGTCATGTGCTTATAAAGGCTGACAAGTCCCGCTATCTACTGTCTGTAAGCGGAGAACCAGTAAAGCTGGTGACGTAATTCAGTTCAAGTCTTTTGACCTGAGAACCAGGCGGGAGCTGCTGGTATAAATCCTGCAGCCCGAAGGCCTGAGAACTACAAACTTCGATGCCCAAGGGCAAGAGAAGATGGAAATCCCAGCTCAGGAAGAGAAAGAATTAACCCTTTCTCCATCTTTTTGTTCCAGGCGGGCCTACAAGGGATTAGATGATGTTTATTTGCATTGGTGCAGACAGCCTCCTTTACTCAGTCTGCTGATGCAAGTGCTGATCTCTTTCAGAAACACCGTCTCAGACACATCTAGAAATAATGTTTCACCAGCTAACTGGCCATCCCTTAGTCCAGTCAAGTTAATATATAAAATTAACCATCACAGGTTCACCCCTTGTCAACCTGACACTTACATTTCCATAAACAATACTTAATATCCAAATAAAGATAATAAAAAGATCATATTTCTGTTTGACATGATACAGTTATTCATCATATGACAAAAAAAAGGGGGGTAATCTCTTCCTAGGAGAGGAGGTAAAACCATTGAGTGATGTTTAATGTCCTCTGATATCCCATAACATGAAATCTTTGAAACAAAATTAACAATACTTAAATACTGTTACAAAGTCAATAAATTTTGTTATGTGATAAAGGAATACGAGAGAAAAGAAAACAAAGATTTGCTTAATGTATGTATATATACTCACACACATATTCAAAATGAAATAAGGGAGAAATACTCATGATTATAGTTCTTTCTGTAACTGGCTAGAAGGTTGTAGCTGGTTTACATAAATCCTTTCTTCTACTTTGCCTTCATCAGATACCTCAGCTGGTTGCGGCTTTTCATCTAGTAGAGTGACTGAAACCTTCATTCCTAAAGAAACTGGGTCATTATTGGTTGTCGTAGTTTTTCATTGCCCTTAATCACAGGGCATAGTAATACTGAGACATTCTAAAGGATCTGTATTCCAGGCTTAATCTTCCTCATTTGCATTGTGGAGTAGTAGTTCAGTTTCCTCCTGGAAGTCGGGATCAATCACCCCACCCAGCACAATGACTCCCTTCCTTCCCCATTGTTGCAGAGGCCTGAGTTGCCCAAAGTGGCTGTGCGGTCACTTTGCTGTGTCTCCTGGTGGAAGCATCCCTCCCTCTGGAATTAAGACTTCTCAATGGAGAACAAAACAAACAAAAAAAAAATTTTTTTTCCTTGTAGATGAACTCCCTAGTAGATACACATAGTAAAAACACCAAAGTAGTAAAATATACTTATATAGTATTTCTGTGGATAAAACTCTTAAAGAGAAAAATAAAACAAGAGACTGCAACAAAGATTGCCAGGAGAGCAGGAAGTTTTTACAGAGAGTCATGTCTTTAAACATGATAATCAGGAAAGTGTCACTCAAAAGGCGAGCTTTGAGGTCTTTGGAAAAGCCTTAGGGATATTGGTAAGAAGAGGAGATATATTCTAGACACAAGAATGGCAAATGATAAGGAAGAAAAGAAAAAAATTAATTGGTGAGTGGGCTGGAATGAAGTGAGCAAAAGCGAAGAGTGGGAGCAGATGAAATCAGGGAAGTGAGGCAGGAGACAGGCAGGTGATTTATCTTCCGTAAGGTTTAAGGTTATACCTAAAGGCTGGTAAACCTTTGAAGATTTTGAAGAGAGTGACAGGATTGAATTTATATTTTAACATGCATATTTGGCTAATGTGCTAAGAACAGACTTTGCTGGGGGAAGGGTGTGAAGGAGAGAGTACAGAAGAAAGGCGACCAGTTTGGAGGTTATTGTGATAATCCAAAGGAGAGATGATTTTGGTGAAAGGCAACAGGTTATTCGGTTTGAAGAGAAACCAGAGTATGGAGACATGACTTTGGTTTAGATTAGTTAGGTAATAGTGGAGATAGTGAGAAATGGTTGTTTTGGGTTGATTTCAGAAGTAGGGAAAATGGATGACAACGTGAGTATGATTAAAAGAGAATAATCAGGGTTGAGACCTAATTTCCTTGAGCAATTAGAAATATAGAAAGGCCATGTATGTGATAAGGAAGACTATAGTAGAAACAGAATTTTTAGTTCTTTTGTGGACAAGTTTAATTTAAGATGGCAATTAGATATTACAATTGGAGAGTTGAATACCCAGCTGGATGTAAGAATTTGGAGGTGAAGAAAAAGATCTGAGCTGAAGATAAAATTTAAGAGCCATTTACATGTAGATGTCATTTAAAACCATGAGACATATCGAGACCATTAAAAGAGTGAAAAAATAGGGAGAATTAAAGACTCATGGATGGAGGCTGGGGGCATTCCAATCCTTAAAGAGAAGCAGTATCAGCAAGGGTGAAAAGGAAACAATGCATAGTTTGTCACAAGGGAATTGAAGAAATTGGTTCAAACAAAGCTATAGCCAACCATGTAATCAATCAAAGCAACATGAGTAATTACTTCTCAGATAGGAAAAGTAAATTGAGAACTGAGAATGGATCATTGGATTTGATAATATGGAATTTATTAGTGACTTAAACAAAAGCAGTTTTGGTGATGTTGTGGGGCTATCAACAAGTAGACATGTGTTACTGAGGGAACATATTAAGCAATGTCAGAGTGAGTCTAGGAGATTTGCTCTAAAAGAGGGATATAAAGTTAGCCTTGCTCTTTTTAACATCACTTACTAGAGATAGAAGGAGGTTTATTGTGAGGGATTAATTCATGTGATCATGGAGGCTGAGAAGTCCCAGGATCTGCCCTCTGTGAGCTGGAGTCAGGGGAAACCTGGTAGTAGAGTTCCAGAGCAAACCCGAATTCCTGAGAAGAAGTGGGGGCGGGGGTGGGTGGGGTAGCAATGATGTATCAGTCAGGGCCAGAAGGCCTGAGAGCCTGAAAGCCTTGGACTGATGTCCAAGGGTAAAGAAGGTAGATGTTCCAGTTTAAGTATATAGCAAATTTGTGGCTCCCCTATCTTTATCTTCTCCTCTGGTCCTCAGCTAATTGGATGAAAGTAATCTTACTCAGTCTATGGATTCAAATGGTAATCTCTTCCAGAAACACCCTCATAGGCACACCCAGAAATAATGTGTTTACCAGCTATCTGAGCATCTCTTAGTTCAGCCAACTTGACACATAAAATGAATCATCACAGACATTAAGCCAAGAGTTAAAATCTCAAAGAATTAGAAATGTTACCAAGAAATCATTTGCTTCTAATGTCCCAGGGAAGTTTTTTGTGCATTTGGGGACAGGACTGGGGTGGGGTTCAGTGTGTATGAGACACAAGGGAGAAAAAAGGAAGGAAAAAAGTTCTAGTGCTTTGTGATGAACAGCCATGAGACACTCCCAGCTATGGGTTGGCCAAGAAGGTTTTTGAAAAACATAAATATCTGAATTGTATTGTAACATGTCTTATTATCCACTGAACTCTGTGACTCTGTCATGCCCAGCTTTGGAGTAAAATCTAGCAACTCTATCATACATGCTTTGTGTATATTTTAACATGTTAATATTTTGTAGAATCTTGTGAAGTGCCTCTGTTCCACCTTTTGGTTCACACAGGGATGAACAGAGACTAAAATAGAGAAGCACAAACTGAAGAAGTAGAGGAAGCCAAGAGAATATAAGCTTTGTATCAACTCAAAATTCAGGGAGTGCTTTGGAGATCACTGGATTGGGAATTTGGTGGGCTATAAATGAGGGGTGTTTTAGCAAAGTCTCCTCAATGAGCATCCTGGAGCAGATAGGTTCAGCTGTTTTGGTCTATGTCTTTATATCCATCTTATAGTTAACCAACAGCAGTAATTTGTTTTTAAAAATAATTACCTCCCTCCATTGCCATGTGGTTCAGTTGGTTGGAATGTTACCCAGTAATCAAAAAGTTGTGGGTTCGATTCCCACTCAGGGCGCATACCTGGATTGCAGGTTTGATTCGTGGTCTGGTGCAGGCACGATGATCCCCATCTGTGAACCTATCCTGGTCTGCATGCGTATGGGGGGCAACAAATTGATGCTTCTCTCTTACATTGAAGTTTCTCCCTCTCCCTTCCTCTCTCTCTAAAAGCAATGAAAAAATGTCTCTGGGTGAGAATATAAATAAATAAATAAATAAATATTGAAAAAAAAATTACCATCTCGCTAAAGAACCATTGTAGATAATTGTTTTCACCCTCACTGCATAAAATTGTAACACTGCAGATAACACTGTATATCTGTTCATTCACTGGGGTCCTTTGGAGGGCCACAAACCACTGTTAAGTGTCTAAATTATTTTTCATTCTCTGCAAGAACCACTTTTGCCCTGCTGGAGGTGATATCAGGCCTGTTGAGTTTGAATGACTTGTAATATAAATTTCCATATGCTGAAAATCTCTGTCTAGTATTCTTTTTACTATAACCTTGTGCCCTTGCTCAAGGTAAACTTCCTGCTTTCTAGAAAGATTTTTTAAGGGAAAATGATCTGTCATGTGTCCCTGTCACAAATCCTATCCTACCATGTAATTTTTTTCTCATAACTATCTTCAGTGGGGATTTCCCATTAGATTTTCCAAAGTACTTTAATTCCTTATTAGTGTGGTTGATTGATGAGCATTTAAGGAGGTTTCCACTTTCCTTGGGGGTATAGGGCCATGTTAAATAGTTTGGTATCATCATGGTCTAATCCTAAGTAATAAAACATGATCCAGGAACAGCTGCCTAAATGACTTGGTCTCCTGGTACAGATTCCAATTTTTCTAGGACTATAAATCTACAATCATTTGGAGTAAACATTCTGTCCATTCACACGAGATGTGGGTGAAATGATAGGATGAAGATGAAAGGAGTGAACGTAAGAAAAATAATTGAATAGTATTGGCCTCTTTCAAATCTTAGACTTCCAAAGTCTATGTACAATGCATCTTATTTTTCCTTTGGTGTCATGGGTTAGGGTACAAATTTTTACTGCAACATTACAGTATACTTTTTATTTTAACAAATGATCTTGGACATTTAAGCCTCCAGAACTGTGAGAAAAATAATTTCTGTTGTTGAAGCCACCCAATCTGTGGTATTTTCTTATGGCAGCCTTGGCAGACTAGTATATATATATAATGTGTATTATATATATGTTATATATAGTATAACAATTATATATAGTGTAAATATATATATATATATATATATACACACACACACACATACACACATATGGATAATGTATCTATGATATACACCTTTCCTAAGGTGAGCAGGGATCTTAGGAATTGAAAGCAGACCAAGAACTGGTGATATAACTTAAACAGCTGTACATCTTTCTTATTCCATTGCTTACCTTCTGATCAGAGATGTTGAAGATAAGTGTAACAGTTTTTCTGAATATTATTAGAGGAGTTGGATCTTAGAAGGCACCTGTAGTCACCCAGTACCTATTTTAGCATTTGAACTTTGTGTTTTAAAATCAGTATACCCAAAGAGAATAATTTACTCCTATGTTTCTCCTGTCTAAAACATTAAATGCTTAAACAAAATGTCTACATGACAGCAATATAGAGTGCTAAACCAATCCAGATGTTTAGATTTTTTTATATTTGATTTGACTTAAATAAAACTTAGGTCACATAAATCTGGCCTTACATTATAGTTATACACACCATTATATATTGCCTCCCTTCAGTTTGTTCTTACAAAGTGACATCTCACTACACACATTACAAAACAATTTGCCTTTTTCTCCTCTAAACAATATCTCGTAACTACTTGCTTCTCAGGTAAGTATCTATAGACCTAAATCATGTTTTTAAAAAATGTAATAGCTGCAAATATAGATATTAAATAATTTATTCAGTTTTTCTAACAATGGCCAGTACTTTTTCTATATGGCTTTTATCACTCTAATTAATACCACAATAAATACTGTTGTAATATATTGTTATTTGCTGTTGCATTTATTTCAGAAGGGCAAAGTATTGGAAGTAGTTCTGCTCTGCCAACTGTGTGTATATTTCACATTTTATTAAAGTACCAAATATCTTTCCAAAAATAGGTTAGTAAACTTTATACACACTTACACCAGTAATTTTTAAGATTATCAGTGAATCTCTTCCACCTCACCAACACTTGATATTATCAATTGTTTTACATTTTTTATTTCTCAACATTGCAGAATTTTTAATTAAAACTTATTATGAAACATATGCATAAAAATAATACATGGTAAAAGCACACTTTTAAAAGGTGAACATTCATGAAGTTCACCACCCATGTGCATCAACAGAGCATTGTAATGGACTTTAAAGTTTCCTGTGTTTTCCATCCAGAATGTACCCACTTCTTTGACCATAACAAATGTGACCATTACCTTTAATTTTTAGTTAATCATTCTTGTGTTATTTTTTCAAATGGTTGTATTAGATTTCTCCAGAGAAACAGAAACAGTAGGATACACATACATATAAAAACATTTATTATAAGGAATTGGCTATTGAGATTGACCCTGCAAATCTCAAGATCTGAAGGGTGAGTCAGCAAGCTGGAGACACAGGGAGGAAGAAGGTATAGTTTCAGTCAAGTCCAAAGGCAGAGAACCAGGAGGGCTCATGGTGTCATTTGAGTTCATACCCAGCAGGCTTGGGTCCCCAGGAATAGCTGGTGTTTTCATTTGAGTCTGAAGGCAGAAAAAAGCGAATGTCTCAATTCAATGGTCACCAGACAGGAAGAATTCACTCTTACTTGAGGGAGAGTCAGTCTTTTTGTTTTATTTAGACCTTCAACTGATTGGATGAGGTCCATCCACTTAGGGAGGAAAATCAGTCTTACTCACTCTACTGATTTAAATGCTGTGTTATTTTCTATAGCCCTGTTGAGATATAATTGACATTTATCATTATGTAAGTTTAAAATATACAGCCTATTAATTTGATACACTTACAGATTGCAAAAGCATTACTACTGTAGTGTTAGATAAAACCTCTACATATCTATAATTAGCATTTCTTTTTTGTGGTGATAACATTTAAAATCAATTCTCTTAGCAAGTTTCAAGTATATAAACATTATTAACTGTAATCACATGCTGTACATTAGATTCCCAAAGCTTATTCATCTTATAACTGGAAGTTTGTACCCTTTGACCAACATCCCTCTATTTCTCCCATCCCTCGACTGCCCTGGCAGCCACCATTGTACTCTTCTATTCTATGATTTCTAGTTTTTTAAGCCCACATGTAAAACATACCATGCAGCATTTGTCTTTCTCTGTCAGATATTTCACTTAGCCTAATACCTCAAGGTATACCCATGTTGTCATAAATGGCAGTATTTCCTTCTTTCTCAAAGCTGAACAACACTCCCTTGCATTTATATACCACATCTTTTTCATTCCTTCATCCACTGACAGACATTTAGGTTGTTTCCATGTCTTGGTTATTGTAAATCATGCTGTAATTATCAATTTAATGGGTGAATATGGTATCCAGTCATGTTGGCAATTTTGTTTCCCCAAGTTATGTATTCATTCATAGATTTATAGTCCATTTTTACTTTTACCTTCTGCTAAAATAATTTGTTATAAACCTGGTTTCACATCAAATTTAAATGCAGCTTTCATTATATAGAAAACACATAATTATACCAGGATCTATCCGGAAAAAGTCCAACCATTGTTAATAAAATGAGAACAGTTTGTTTGACATCGATGTAACATGGCAGCCAAGGAGAGTGGACTGGAATGTACATGCATGCACAATGACTTCATTTTACTAGTGGTGGCGGGTGCAGTAGATACCGTTGAGTGAGCATGTGCACTGTGGGGCCGTAGCATTCAAAATGGCTGAGCGAGTGGAGCAATGAATCTGCATCACATTTTGCCTTAAGCTTAAACATTCCTCCATGGAAACTCTAGAGCTGATTCAGAAGACCACAACTATGGGCAACTGGTAGTTGGCAGCTTTACCACAACAATGCACCCACCCAGGCATCACGTCTCATGCAGAGCTTTTTGGTGAAACATCAAATCATGCAGGTGTCTCAGCCCCCCTACAGCCCAGATATGGTGCCCCATGACTTCTGACTGTTCCCAAAACTAAAATCACTTTGAAAGGGAAGAGATTTCAGACCATTCATGAGATTCAGGAAAATATGATGGAGCAGCTGATAGCAATTGGGAGAACTGTGTGAGGTCCCAAGGGGCCTACTATGAAGGGGACTGAGGTGTCATTATCCTATGTATAATCTTGTATCTTCCTCAATAAATATCTCTATGTTTCATAGTGCATGGCTGGGTACTTTCTGGACAGACCTCGTATATATAATTGGATATGCTTATGCACTTTATTTGGTTCCACCAATTTATTTTTGGTGTTCTGGTTATGCATGTACATATGTCAATCCAACATTATTTTGACTATAGCAACCATGTAGCAGTTTTAATGATTATAATTAATGCCTTAAATTAAAATAGGTTTCCATTGCCAAAATTAAGTTAAAATAAAAACATAACTATC
Source organism: Mormoops blainvillei (assembly GCA_004026545.1). Classification (NCBI taxonomy): domain Eukaryota; kingdom Metazoa; phylum Chordata; class Mammalia; order Chiroptera; family Mormoopidae; genus Mormoops; species Mormoops blainvillei. The sequence goes on from PVJD01001323.1 coordinate 138,593, forward strand.
AGGATAATTTACTAAAAATATATTCATGTTGTAGACTTAATTCTCTAGGTACTTACTTACTTTGATGCTGAGGTCTTCAGAGTTGGTGACATATTAGCATAAATGGGAAACTCCTTTCTTTCAATATTTGATATATGGAATTGTGCAAATGACAACAATTAGTTTTGCAAATATGGTCTTACCAAATGCAATTTGAAATAGGCTGCTTTAGGTTAAAAAGTCCTTCTATTATTACGCAGTGAATTTCTTCTTTAAAATTTAATTAAATTTGTGTAATGCCAATATGTGCATGACAAAACAAACTTTGAAAACCAAAGGCCCATTTCAGCAAGAAAGAGAAAGGAATGCTCTTCTTTTCCTGTAGAGACCAGCTGTCATGTCAGAGCCACCTTGTTCTGGTGGGGAATTTGATGATGGCTTGTAAAACCCTGAAGTTTCCAAAGCAATTTAAATATAATCTTTAATGACTTTGGAGTGGATTAGCCCTTGACCTTTCTATTCCCATGGTATTTTTCTCAACTAGTTTTGACATATGTTACAGAAAATTATGCTCTTCAGATCTCTTTGAAACTTCTAATTATGTCAAGAGGCTTAACTTGATTTTTGATTGACTTATAATGGCAAGAGTTGATCTTTGAAAAGGGTTACAGATGCAAATCAGTGCTCTTTGGGACTTTATATGTTAGCTGTAATTATGTTACTACTAAAATGAAACACTGAAAAATAATGAAGTTGTGATATAATTTATATTTTTGTGATTTAAAATAATAGAATTGATTTCCAAATGAGTCCAAATTATATGATATGAATTTTATTCCTACATTACTTATTATTGCCCATTTACTATATTTATTATATACTACTATAATATATTAATAAATAAATAATACAAGAATAAACAGTTTTGCATACTTGCAACTGTGCACCTATTTGGCCATCCTTGCATAGTGTTTCATAAACATCACGACTTCAAAAATAAACATTTTATTCAATGTAATTTTGGAAAATGTAATTATAATAAAAAACACACTTTCCAAAATAAAAAACAGAAAAATAACATTAAATAAGTAATTGATAAAGTTCTTATAAAGCAGTTTCAGATGCAAATAGAAGTGAAAGGAATCAAATATTGAAAATAAGCTGACACATGAAAGAAGAAATGTAGAAAAACTGAGATGGTAAATAGAAAAGACTAAAATGCTCATTAAAACACTCTGTGCTTTAAATAGAATAATGTCAGTTTTATATGAACATTTTTAAAGAGTAGAAATAACTATATATTTTCTGAACTTTAAAAATAATTTTGTAATTTAATTATTTATGTAATGCTATATTGGAAGAAAGTATAGACAATGAAAAATGGGTAATTCATATTAAGGATGCAAAATTTGAAGATACTGATAATGAATATAGTATTTTCATTCAAGTCTATAACTTTTGAATATAATTCTAAATAAAATTATCTAAATGAAGCACAAATCAGAAAGGGGGTTTGCTGTCATTCCTGTGAATGAGGAGTTTAGATTAAAAAAAAATCTAGTTCGTTAGCCAAGTAAAAATCTGTTAGGTTATGATAATGTTCTGATTTTAATTCTTATGTCCTAGCAATGTAGGCCCTTATGGGATTTACAACGAAGGTGTTAGATAAGGGCATGCCAATTTCTTCTAGTTAAATGTATACACTTATTTAATTTCTGTACATATACTTGTATTCAAAGATAAAAAATGAAATGGGTTGAATTATGCTCTGAAAAAATTCATATGTTGAAGTCCTATTCACCCATCCCTTATAATGTGACCTTATTTGGAAATACTGTTTTGTAGATGTAATTATTACATTGGCCAAAAACTTCTTTTAGTTTGTTCAATATGATGGCTCTAGTAGTGTTTACTTGTCTTTAACTTCATCTGAGACAATTTTGTTAGACTGTTTTGTGACAGCTGTTATATCAGCACGCATTTAAAAGAATCAAAATTCATGAAATTTTGTGCAGCCATTTTGATATTGGAGATGGAAGAAGATACACAACATTTTCAGTGTATTATGCTTTATTATTTCTAGAAAGGTAAAAAAGCAACTGAAACACACAAAAAATGATTTGTGCAGTGTATGGAGAAGGTGCTGTGACTGATCCAACATGTCAAAAATGTTTTGTGAAATTTCTTGGTACTATTGACATTTTGGCCAAATAATTCTTTGCTGTGGGGCTGTCTTATGCATTGGAAGGTGTTGGGCAGTACCCCTGGTCTCTACCCACTGAAGCCAATAGCAGGAGATAGCCAACATATTCAAAATATCTAAATCGATAAGGTTATTGGTGAAAATGAAAAATATGTCTTTCATTTTATGGAAAAAAACTAAACAGAATTTTTGGCCAGCCCAATATTTGAGCTAGGATGAATTCATATTGGAGCAGTGTGGATTCCTTATCCATGATGATTGGTATCCTTATAAAGAATGATTGGTGAAGAAACAAATATACACACAGAAAGAATGCCATGTGGAGATGAAGGCAGAGATGAGGGGGATGTTTCTACCAACCAAGAAGCCCCAAAGTTCACCAACAAACCACTAGAAGCTAGGTGGAGGGGCATATCTTTCTCATAGCCCTCTGAAAGAACCAAGCCTGCCAATATCTTGATACTGGACTTCTAGCTTCCAGAACTGTGAAGTTAGTTCTGTTGTTTAAGTAACTTATTTAGTTGTATTTTGGTACAGCAGCCCTAGCTAATGAACACAATAAACATCCATTAATCCTTGTAATTTTTCTATAATGCAGTTCAAACTAATGGAATAGAAATAAATAGCACAGAGTAAATCAGTAAGCTTAGAACAGAGACAGCATGAGTTATAGCACCAGCATGTGATGAGAAGACTAATACAATTTAAACAATTCAAGTGAATGTTTACCAGTATATATGGAAAAGCATATAATTAACCAAATACATGTAATGAATAAGGACTAATGGTGGTGTTAGAATTCCTTTGTTCCTGGGCTAATAGGTAAAATTGTATTGATTTCACAAATATATACCACTTCTCATTCTGTTAGTATAACATACAATTCTTCAGTGCATCCATAATTTATTTGTCTTCAGGTACCCTACTTATTTGCTGGCAATGATAAGTTTATTAAAAATTAGTATATTGAGTATGTTACAAATATATTACTCCAGCCTAAAACTTCAGGAATAGAAATAACTCCTTACTAGAGAGGGTTTTTAGGTCAGGTGAGAGTGACAAGTGGCATCACGATCTATTAAAATTCCAGTAGAAGCTATTGTTATCTATCTAACACTTAATCAGTTCACAAGATTGATTGACGTAGTCTGCAGAGTCTATTTATTCACTGAAATTTACAATATGCTGAAGTGTTAGGGTAATGAGCTATTCACTAAAGTACCTGAGATTTCTCCTCACCTGTAGAGCTGCATTCTTACTGAAAGTAGGATGTTTTTGACTTAAGCCTGTTTATGCAATTTTACTTATTAATGTAATTATAGAATTCAGTTAATGTTATGCAAACCAATGAAATATGTGTACAAACAAAATTTTAAAAAGATGTGGTTTTCACTAATGGAATGCTTTGGAAAAATCTTGATCAGGGCGAGTCAATAAAAAATTGCTGGCAAATTTAGTATGGTTGAAACAACTATAAAAGATTGGGAGAAAAAGTTTGTAAAGCTAGATGCACTATTTATTCACACAATTTTTAAAGTATCATTAAGTCCTTATTCTTTTTTACAAATTTTGAAATGAAAATGATAGATGATTATGGGTATGCTTTAAAGAAAATATCTTTAAAAAACTTTATTTAATGAACCATACTCAAAAAGAAAAAAAGAAAACATGCTGGCCTGGCTCTGCATCACACAATTGGTAAATTAATACATATGTTTATGCTTTATATTAAAACAAGATGTATACATTTTATATCGATGTCTTAAAATTCCCTGCTTATACAAAATATCTTAACCAACCAAACTCCTAGTTCTGATGTAGTCAGATAGAAGAATACAAAAAAATTATCTTCAGTGTAAAATGATCTACACCCCCTTCTCTGCGTTGACAGAAAGCTGGGTGGAGCCAATGACAGAAAATCTTGATCTGTTTGGAAAGACTGAGAGATTAGAAAAGATGAAAATAAACATGAGTGGGGGGAAAACAGGAAGGTAACTATGTGAAAGAAAATCTCAGCATGAACTGTAAAGTTATTGAATACTAAACAGAAAACAAAAAATTTTGCGTCTCACCCTGGCTGGTATAGTTCAGTGGATTAAGCATCAGCCTGTGACCCAAAGGGTCGCAGGTTTGATTCCCCAGTCAGGGCACATGCCTGGGTTGTGGGCCAGGTCCCCAGCAGGGGGCAAGCGAGAGGCAACCACACATTAATGTTTCTCTCCTTCTCTTTCTCCCTCCCTTCCTCTCTGTTTAAAAATTAAAAGAAAAAAAAATCCATTTCTTCCAGACTTTAGATGTATTCATAGTAAGATTCATAAAGTGCAGATTTTTACTTCTTACTATCTAGCACTGCCTGTTCACCAAAACTTAAATGTTAAGGGTATAATAAAGCTGTTTTAAAGTAAAATTAATCTTATTTGGCCAAGGGACCAAAATAGACTGACCTCTGAGATGAAACACAGAACAATACATGATGTTTTTGAACAAGAACAGGGCCTGGCCCCAAGCCCACACTCTAACCATTCTGCCGTGCTTCCTTATCAATTGCTATACAAGATTTAAGTTGACCAAGAAGTTGCATAGGTGCTCATAAAATAAGATGTTTATTGGTTTATATCCACAGTGTAAATTCTTTGTTTTCATACTGGGCACTGTCAGAAATTGAAGTTCGCTGTTCATAAGAAGAAAGGATGAAAGGTAGAGGGAACTGAATTGAGATCATTTGAAAAAGAGCCACAGTTTGATTTGAAACCTTTTGAAAGAAAAATAAAGTAAGACATCCTATCCCCAAACCAACCTTAAGTATTTTAAAATAAATCTGTATTAGAAGATTTTATTTGATTTGGCTAGCTATGCTCAGATATCAAGAAATGGGTATAAACATTTGTTTCACTTTTCTTAGAGTGGAGGAGACAGAAAGCAAGTCTGGAGAGATAAAAGTTGGTACAATTTAAAAATGTAATTAACATATTTTATATCTTTAATAATGCCAGAACAATAGACCTCCCACTACATGTCACTTAATGTTACATAGATCTCCCACAGGTCAATTTATATTCAGACATATTAAAGCTTCTTAGATACACAGGAAGATATGCTGCTATGTAAGACAAATAGTTGCTTTCAGATAAGCATGTCTTATTGAAAATGACTATATTATTTTTTTAAAAATTTGAAAATTTTTCAAACTAAAGACAAAGAAGTATACAAAAATGGCAAGAATATTGTGGCATTATTATACTTAAATTAAAGCTGACTATACCACCCTGGCTGGTGTGGCTCAGTGGATTGAGCTCTAGCCTGTGAACCAAAGGGTCGCTGGTTCAATTCCCAATCAGGGCACGTGCCTGGGTTGTGTGCCAGGGCCCCAGTAGAGGGTGTGTGAGAGGCAACCACACATTGATGTTTCTCTCCCTCTCTTTCCCTGTCTCTTCCCCTCTGTCTAAAAATAAATAAATAAAATATTTAAAAAAATAAAATTGACTATACCATGTTGATCTTAAAACTCTTTGTCCAATGGAGAATCAAATTATATCCGGTATATAAACTGAAGACAAAGTTCTGATTTTGTAACAATAATTTTATTTTTTTAAAGAGAAGTGTTACATTGAATTAATATTGGTTGACAAGTGAGGGGGCTAACCAATGAGAATGCTGCAATAATCCAGGAAAAATAAAATAAATGGTGATCTGGTAACTAAATTTGTTTGGATATTAGGTATATTTTGAGATATTTCCTGATTAATTTTCTGTGGAGTATGAGAGAAATAAACTCAAAACAGCTCTTCAATATTTGAGTAACCAGAGCTACACAGTTTGAGGGGAAGATAGTGAATTTAGTCTGGACATAATATCTGAGATGTTGAGATCAGACATCCAAATAGAGATGTCAAATAGAATTTTGAGTTTGGAATTTGGGAGTGAGAGAGATGTGGGTAGAAATATAAATTAGAAAATACCTGGCATAAATATAGTATTTAAATCAGAAGATTTGATAATATCACTAAAGGAATGAATATAAATAGAAAAGAAAAGAGGAGAAAGCCTGGGACTGGGGTACTCAACATTAGGAGATTGAGACTGAGAATTAGAGAAATTGACAGGGCTGTTCAGAGAAATAAAAAAAAGGTCAGGGGTTGTTCTATAAGCCAAACAAAGAAAGCATTTCAAGAGGAGACATCGAGCAACTGTATAAAATACTTCTTATAGGTCAAGTATAATGAATATTAAGTATTGCCCATTGGACTTTGCAAAATGGAGGTCATTGATAATTCTGAATATATTTTTGTGGAGCCGTGAGAACAAAGCCCTCATTGGGTTTGAGAAAGAATGGGAGGAAGGAATTGGGTAACTCTTTCTAAAACCAAAGAAACTGAGTGATAGATGGTAGAAAAAATAGAATTGAGAGAAAGGAGGGTGTTTTCTTTTTTCAATTTTGTTTTATTTTTATTTTACTTATTTAAAAAAAATTGAATTTATTGGGGTGACACTGGTTAACACAAGTACACAGGTTTCAGGTGCACAATTCTACAACATATCATCTGTTCACCACCCCAAGTCAAGTTTTCCTCCATCACTATTTTCCCCTATACCCTCCTCCACTTCCCCTCACCCACCACCCATGGCAATCACCCCACTGTTGTTCATTTCCATGAGTTCTTTCTCTTTCTCTCTCTTTCTCTTTTGTCTTTTTCAATCCCTTCCCCCTCCTGGCCCAGTCCCCCCTCCCCCACATCCTCCAGCTGTTGGATCACAGCAATCATCGTATATTTGAATGCTGATGGGAAGGATCTGATAGATTAGAAAGCATTGATGATTTAGGAGAGAAATATTTTATTGCTGCTGTTGAACTGATGAAAGGTGTTAAAGCATAGTGCCCACATGGAAGGATTAGCTTTAGACAGGAGCAAGAATAATTTATTCATGATTATAGAGGCTGCCTTCAACTCCTGAGAATTCTGTAGAATTCAATTTTCATGATCAATGAAAATCAGTTGGTACCTTGTAGGTTTCTGTGCATATTTGATTATAGGGATTTTCACTCCATGATTTGTTTTCCACTTTACAAAGTTTTGTTGATATCTTTTATTTGTCAATATTCTCCTCTCTAATTCTCTTTTATTAGTCAATTTTTATTTTACTATCATTTTCTTGAGATTTATAGAGATTATAAAGGTTTAAAAGCATTTATATCAGTGGATCTTTAAATTTATTGCTTTGTATTGAAGTAAGGGTGTTTATATTTTAAACAATAGAGGGCAGATGATTTCATATTCCTTTCTTCCCAGTGTGTGATATTTTAGGCAGTACATGGATATTTTCAAATCCAATATTTATTGCCTTATTTTATAGATATTAATCTTATCTACTACTTATGAAAGGTGACACTGATTTTCATTTACCATTGTGATATACATTTTCATTTCTAAATAAATTTATGAGTCAGAGTGAGTTGACTTAAAATTTAAAAATTAACTAAATACTAGCACATGTGGCATACTGGTATGGCAAAACTCATGAAGGTGGACCACAGAAGATGCTAGTTTGGAAACATATGTGAGTGATGAGTAATTTTATGTGTCAACTTGACTGGTCTAAGTTATGCCCAGGGAGCTGGTAAAACTATTTCTGAGTGTGTCTGTGAGTGTGTTTCTGGAGGAAATTAGCATTTGAAAATCTTTCAATTTAAAACAAATATTTGTAAGATTCTTTTCAGTCAACTATATGACTTTTTGCTGACTCCCCTGTGATATTTCATTACTTACTTAGTAATGAGTAAATTGCTCAAATGTATTTAAACCAAGTTGATAACAGAATTTAACCAATACATGTGATGGTTTCAAGGCATAAATTATTTAAGTAAAATACAAAAACAAACAGCTACAGAAAATACTAATCAGGGGAAATGGGTACCTGCAGTTAAAGGTGATCTTTCTGTTCCCCATTACTTAATTACTGTACCTGAAACTTATGGAACATATGAGGTGTGTCAGGAAAAAGTCCAACCATTGTTAATATAAAGAGAGTGGTTTGTGTGACATCGATGTAACCTGGCAGCCAAGCAGAGTGGACTGGAATGCGCATGCATGAACAGGGACGACTTCACCGTACTAGTCATTGGGGGTGGTACAGGCCATTGAGTGTGACTGTGTACTGTACCTTCACATTTAAAATGACTGAGAGAATACAGCAATGAATCTGCATCAGATTTTTTGGTTAAGCTTGAACATTCCTCCACGGAAACTATTCAGATGATTCAGAAAGCCATAGCTATGGGTAACTTGTGATTGGCAGCTTCATCAGAACAATGTGCCTGAGCAGGCATCATGTCTTGTGCAGAGTTTTTTTGTGAACCATCAAATCAGCCAGGTGGCTGAGACCTCCTAGCACGGATTTGTCTCTCTGAGTCTTCTGGCTTTTCCCCAAACTAAAATCACCTTTGAAATGAAAGATTTCAGATCATCGATGAAATTCAGGAAAATACAACAGGGCAGCTGATGGTGACTGGAGAACAGTGTGAGGTCCCAAGGTACCTACTTGGAAGGGAACCGATGAATCATTATTCTATGTACAGTGTTTCTTGTATCTTGTATCTTCTTCAGTAAATGTCATTATTTTTCATATTACATGGCTGGATACCCTCTGGACATATCTCATATTTTTTGGTCATTAGAAACACCATTTTTTAATTATTATTTGTCATGTTTCATTTGAATTATATAGTATACCAAAATTACTTTGTAAATAGAAATATTTATAATGAATTATCCAAACATCATCTTTTTAATTCAAACCTATTAACTATGCAATGTTATCATTAGGAATTTAACTGGTTATGTATTCATGCTTAATATTAAACATTTATTGTGGAAGATTTAAAACCATATTAAATGAATAGCATGTTGCAGTTGTGCTTTTTATTGAAGCATTTGATCAAACATTAATGTTTAAACAAATTGGATACTCAAAGGGAATCTATTGTTTTAAGTCATGTATTTTAACTCCCAAATGGTTTACTCAACACTCACATTTCTTTCAGATGGTATAAATCTTTTGCCTTTAAAGAAATGGTTTACCCATTATTGCTATTTTCTCCCTAATACACAGATTTTTGTACATTTCTTAATAAATTAAATTTATTTTAAAATTGTTAACTCAGTACCAAAATCTATATTTGAAGTAACACAAGTAATATAAATTATAATAAAAAAGGCATCAAATATTTGTTTTTGCTGGACTAGAAAAAGATTGTTTCAGTTTTCAGATTTTTTAAAATTATATTTTATTGATAATACTATTGCAATTGTACCAATTGTTCCCCCTTTGCCTCCCTCCACCCAGTACTCTCCTTCTCTCCAGCAAAGCCACCTTAGTTCATGTCCATAGGTCGTGCATATAAGTTTTTTGGCTTCTCCATTTCCTATAATATTCTTAACCTCCCACTGCTTAATTTGTACCTACCACTTATGCTTCTTAATCCCCGTACCTTTTTCCCCTTTCTCCCTCTTCCTCTTCCTAGCTGATAATGCTCCAGATGATCTCCATGTCCATTATTCTGTTCCTGTTCTAGTTTTTTTACTTAGTTTGGTTTTGTTTTTGTATTTAAGACTCAGTTGTTGATTGTTGTGAGTTTGTTGTCATTTTAATGTTCATAGTTTTGATCTTCTTTTTCATGAATAAGTCCCTTTAACATTTCATATAATAAGGGCTTGGTGATGATGAATTCCTTCAGCTTTACCTTGTCTGGGAAGCACTTTATCTGTCCTTCCATTCTAAATGATAGCTTTGCTGGACAGAGTAATCTTGCTTGTAGGTTCTTGCTTTTCATCACTTTGAATACTTCTTGCCAGTCCCTTCTTGCCTGCAAAGTTTCTTTTGAGAAATCAGCTGATACGCTCATGGGAGCTTGTTTGTAGGTAACTCTCTGCTTTTCTCTTGCTGCTTTTAAGATTCTCTCTTTATCTTTACCCTTTGGCATTTTAATTATGATGTGTCTTGGTGTGGTCCTCTTTGGGTCCAACTTGTTTGGGATTCCCTGTGCTTCCTGGACTAGTATGTCTATTTCCTTCACCAAATTAGGGAAGTTTTCTTTCATTGTTTTTTCAAATAAGTTTTGAAGAGCAATTTCTTGCTCTTCTTCTTCTGCTCTGGCATCCCTATAATTTGGATGTTGACGCTTTTGGAGATGAACCAGAATCTTCTTATACTATCCTCGTTTTTTCGAATTCTTGTTTCTTCATTCTATTCTAGTTGAATGTTTATTTCTTTCTTATGTTCTAAATTGTTTATTTGAATCTTGGCTTCCTTCCCTTCATTGTTGGTTCCCTGTGGATTTTTCTTTATTTCACTTAGTGTAGCCTTCATTTCTTCCCTTATATTTTTGCCTTACTCAATGATTCCTCTGAGCATACTTATCACCAATGTTTTGAACTCTGCATCTGAAAAATTGGTTATCTCTGTTTCTCTTAGTTCTTTTTCTGGGATTTTGTTCATTCTTTCATTTGGGTCATACATCTTTGTCTCTGCAACTTAGCAGCCTCCCTGTGTTTACTTCTGTGTGTTACGTAGAGCTGCTTTGACTCCCTGTGTTAGCTACCTGTTAGGTTGTATGGGTGGAGCTTTAAGTGTTCACCAGGGTAGGGTAATCTGCTTCACTGCTTTGTGAACTGTGTGTGGGGAAGGGGTCAGAGATGGGACAATGCTGCTGCCTGGTCTCTGGGGGTTTGTCCAGCACTTGTCCTGTTTCTAGTCACTTCACCCACTTCTTGTATAAAATTGGCACACTTCTAGAAGCTTCCCAGAGTGGGTATGTTTGAGTACATTCTAGGGCTGTGCAGGCCCTTTAATTGGACTTTCCTGAGAAACTGGCAGATTCTTCCACTGCCCCAACCCCCACTGGTTTTGACAGCTAGAATTTGTGAGGCTTTGTCTTCCTGGTATTGGAACCCTGGGCTGCACGGTCTGGCCTGGGGCTGGGATCGCTTGCTCCCAAGATATCACTCCCAACTTTTATCCTCCACATGTGAATGTGAAATGCCCATTCCACTGCTGCTACCTCCTCTCTGCACTGCCCCTTGTCTTCCAAGCTCCAGTTACCCAGCTCCACCGCTCCTGCCTGTCTGGATGAATGTGGCTTCTTTAAATCCTTGGCTGTTGAACTTCCATTCAGTTTGATTTTGTGGCTGTTCTGGGTGTTTTTTGTTTTGAGGTTAGTTGTGATTCTTCTCGTGGTTGTACAAGGAGTCAAAGCATGTCTACCTATGCCTCCATCTTGACTGGAAGACTAGTTTTCAAGTTTTTATTCCCTGATGTCTGGTTTGAGCTAGATGCTACTGAAGATGGAAAAGATACACAAAGTTTATGCTTAATTTATGAAAAATCTTTAACATTTCATTATTTTAGGGTAATTCCAATATTGCCATTTCAATGTTGTAGCTAAAATGGAATGAAAAACAAATGTTTAAAGAGATTTTTACTTGAATTTCAAGATTGGCATTTACCACTCTGAAAGACCTAATTTTCTTGTATTAGAAAACTACACAGAATGGTTTAAGTTGCAATATTATTTTTAGAATTGCTCAATTTTATCACCCAGGGTCAAGGGGGTCTATTATGTTTTGCTCTCCTATTTTGTTTTAAATCTATTCTAATGAAACTTTTATTATCATCATGACACTGAAACTTCTCTTATAAAAGAAACCAATGATCTTAACATTATTAAATCCAATAGTCAATTCTCATATTATTCAGCTGACATTTAGTCACTCTACAGCAGATTAAAAATGGCCATGAATTCTTTTATACTATTCTCAGTGACAGTTGAGATCTATGTCCTCTCCTCTATATGATGGGGGTCACACTGTACCAGTTTCTGGACCCAGACTTTAAGGCACAGGCACCTTTACTTCATCTTTAAAAACACATTCCTTGGGGAGCCCTAAACCACAGCAATATCTGATTACATTGAGACTACCATGTTGGTGATGCCCTTGTAGATGCTTGGGTAAATCTTTGCAACTGAACTCAGACTTTCAGACATCCTGTTAAGAAGTCAGACACGTGAGGGAAATTGTATTGGACCCTCCAAACCAGCTCTTCACCAGCTAGATACCACCGAGGATCTTAGTTAGTGCTACAAAGAGCAAAATAATCCCCCATGAGAGGCCTCCTCAAATTATTAGCCCCAAAATTGTAATCATAAAATAAAATAGTTGCTGTTTGGCTAAGTTTCAAGGAGGCTTGATTTACAGTGATAGATACTTGAAACACAATGCCTTCTTTTTATTATAATTTCTTCACATAAGTTAAAGAAAGGAATATTTTCTTGACAGCTATTGACAGCTTATTTTCCTTTTATTGGTCAATTCCTTGGCTGGTCTCTCCCTCACTCCTCAATGTTCACATCCCTGGACTCAGTCCTTGGTACTCTTCCCTTTCTATCTGTATTTCACCTTCTTGAAAAGATAACATAGTTTCATAATTTAAATGTCATTCATGTGCTAATGAATGGAAAATAAGGTGACATGAGATATAATTTTATCTGTCTACTCAACCTTCTGTCTACATTCCTTATAGACAAAAAAAACAAAAACCAAAAAACCCTAAACACTTCTAAAACTTAACTACTGAGCTTCTCTCAAAATTCTACTCCCTGCCAGTATCCCTCATTTCAGTGAGCATAGGGAAACTATGTAATTCATGATTCAAGCTAGGTGCTTTCAAAGTAAAAGGTGCACCATATTGGATAACAGGCACAAATTGAGATGGAGAAAATTGGGATGTAGGGTCGTCCTAGAAACACATCGCTCAGTGCTAAGAAGAAACAAACAAACAAACAAATCCTCAAATAATATCTGATTTCTTTCTTTCTCTTATACGACCTCTACCTAATCCTTCCCTAACTGTTACAGGCATTCTTTGTGCAAACTGTTTCTAGTTTCACTCAGAGTCAGGACCAAAGTTCTTAACATAACTTACAATACAAAATATGTTCTGGCTCACTTTCCATCTCTGTTTCTTACTTCTCTTCCCCTTACTCAGGCTGCTACAGCTACATTGGCCTCTCTATCTGAGAGTCTTCGTCATGGTCCTTCCTTTTGCTTAGAATATTTCCCTGATGTCATCTTGGTTTTCTCTCTCAGGTTGTTCTTACTGTCCACTGTCATCATCTTAATGAAGATGATCCTGACAACCTTTTAAAATTGCACATGGTTCTCCAAAACCCCACCTGATATTCCTGATTACCTTTGAACATGCTGTATAATTTACTCATATATTAGTCTCATATTATTTTATCAGTTACTCATTGATAATTACAAGCTCTGTATGTTCACCAACACATTTCAAGTGTCTAATATGATGCCTCACAAAGAGATGCTAAATACTTATTTATAAATAAAAGAATAAATGAATAGATGGTATTTTATAGATTGTAGATGACCATAGAGATTTCATTGATCTAAACTAGGCACAGACAAAGAGAGATTTAAAATTATATAAGGATCCTTTGATTTTTCGAGCCAATCTGTTATATTATGCTTTCAGCTTGATAGCTTCATCAGCTCTGTGATTTGTAGTCCTGTACACATTTTAATATAGTTAAATCAGACATTGAAACATTTTTGCCTTTATCATTTGATATAAAAATATTTTTAAAATTTCTCCATTATAAATTACTTGCAAAACTATAAAATGGATTTAATTTGCATTTCTCTGATGAGTAGTAACACTGAGAATCTTTTCATTCATCTATTGGTCATCTGTATGTCCTCTTTGGAGAAGTGTCCATTCATATCCTTTGCCCATTTTTTAAATAGGATTTTTTTCTTGGTGTTGAGTCATGTAAGTTCTTTATCAATTTTGGAAATTAAGCCCTTATGAGATGTATCATTGGTGAATATGTTTGCCCATTAAGGGAGTTGTCTTTTCATTTTGTTGATGGTTTCCTTTGCTGTGCAAAAGCTTTTTAGTTTGATATAGTCCCATTTGTTTATTTTTTTCTTTTATATTCCTTGCCCAAAGGAGATATATCAGAAAAATTTCTGATATTGCTACTAGAAATGTCTGAGATTTTACTGCCTATGTTTTCTTCTAGGATTTTTATGGTTTCATGACTTACATTTAAGTCTCTAATCTATTTTGAGTTTATTCTTGTGTATGGTTTAAGGTGGTGGTCTGGTTTCATGTTTTTGCATGTATTTGTGCAATTTTTCCTACACCATTTATCAAATAGACTGTATTGACCTCATTGTATGTTCTTGCCTCCTTTGCCAAATATTTATTAATCATAAAGGCATGGGTTTATTTCCAAGATCTCTATTCTGTACAATTGATCTATATGCTTGTTTTTATGCCAGTACCATGCTGCTTTGATTACTGTGGACTTGTAGTATAGTTTGATATCAGAAAGCATGATTTCTCCAACTCTGTTCTTTGTTTTCAAACTTGCTGAGGTTATTTGGGGGCACCTCACACCTGTCAGAATGGCTATCATCAATAAATAAACAAACAACCAGTGTTGGCAAGGATGTGAAGAAAAGGAGAAAATTTATGCACTGTTGGCGGGAATGCAGATTGGTATAGCTATTTTGGAAAACAGTATAGAGCTTTCTTAAAAAAATTAAAAATAGAACTGCCTTATTACTCAGTGAGTCCAGTTCTGGGAATATATCCAAAGGAACCCAAAACACTAGTTCAGAGAAGTATAGGCACCCCTATGATCATTGCAGTGTTATTTAGAATTGCTAAGTTTTAGAAGCAACCCAAGTGCCCATCAGTAGATGGGTGGATAAAAAAGCTGTGGTACATTTACACAAAGGCATCCTACTCAGCCATAAAAAATGGAAACCTTAACTTTTGCAACAGCATGGATGGACCTGAACAAAATTATGCTAAGTAAAATAAGCCATTCAGAGAAAGACAAATACCATGTGATTTCACTCATATGAGGAATATAATGAAAAAACATTAGTAACAACAGAGAAACAAACTCATAGATAATGAGAACACCCTGACAGCTGAGAGAGGAGGGGGTTGAGAGCCAGGTGAAAAAGATGAAGGGATTAAGCAAAAAAAAAAAAAAAAAAAAAAAAAAAAAAAAAAAAAAAAAAAAAAAAAAAAAAAGAAAGAAAGTAGACACAGGCAAGAGTATGGTGATTGCCAGATGGAAGGGGGTGGGGCAGGTGGAAGATGGCAGAGGGGAGATAACTAGTGGCAGAAAGAGACTTGACCATGGATGGTGAGCATACAATGCATTGTGTAGATGATGTGTTACAGACTTATATACTTGAAACCTGTATGGTTTAATTAACTGATGTTGCCCCAATAAATTCAATAGAAACAGTAAAGAGCTATAGCTTTAAAATAGGACCTTTTCTCTTATTTTCATGTGGGTATGAATAAATATTGTCTTGATCTTGATCAACCAGACGAGGCTGTGTTATGCTCACTTCACAACAGATTGACTACCATGCTAACTGAGCAATTTCTTAGTCATCATTTTAAAAATAATTTTTTTCTGAAAATATTTCTTGCCTCTGATTAAAATGTACTTGACTAAGGTATTTATTGTGCAAAACAAAAAGTAGTTATTCATTTAATTAAAAAATGTAAATGATGTAGGTTTCATAATTACTTTCTTATTAATTCATTTTCATTTATTTAAAAATAATATTCATAAAATTAATTTTGGTGAAGCATTGTTTTAAAAGATTGCTGAAGAAGTTATTAAAAATAATGAAGAAACAATGTAGTTTATTATACATGAACACTGTTTTCATATGTAAATTTTTCTTATGTTATAATTGGTTGTTTATTGTGCATATATTATTCAGAAATGAAGCAACTCATTATTTATATTTTACAACAGAAAGTCAATTATGATCCATTAGGTTTATTATGTATTTTTGGCTCTGATAGTAGTTTGTAATTAAGATTATCAAATTGAATCAATATTTCTGTGGTTTTCTAATGTTTCTCCAAGTAAACTGTAGACTACCAAATATATAGCTAAAGAATAACTTTAAAAAATAAATACATTGATTTATCTCTATAGATGCTCAAAAATGTTACATTAATAAATGACATTTTTATGTATGTGTTGTGAGTATTCAAAATATACTTGCCAAAATGCCAAAAACCATTTTATTGGTCCTGCTCTCCACAAATTCCATTAAATAAATCTTTATTTCTGTTATCTCTCATCCTACTGCTTTTCTTTCTCTGGAGAACTCTGATGAAGAAGATGATGAAAGTCTAGAGAAAAATGTGGTATAGATAACTGACTGTGTACTTTCTGAACATCCACTTTTTGTCTAAACCTTTCTTATATCTGCACTAATTTAGTGTGAAAATACTCTACCATAAGACAAAGGATTCAAAAAACTGTATATAGTGCTAGAAGTAATACAGACTAGTCTTTCAACATAGTTCCTGATCTGGAGATATGCTGATTGAACATAGAGTGTACAAAAGGAATACTTCACATCCAACTTGAGTTTGCCAACAGTATAAAGACTGTAGACTTAGTCACTTTGGGCTGCTACATCTAAATACCATAGATTGGGTGGCTTAAACAACAAACATTGTGAGAATATCATAGTTCTGATGACAGAGAAGTCCAAGATCAAGGTGTCAACTTAAATCAGTCTGGTTGTTATTATCAGCTTCTACCTCTTCCAATATCTAAATTTATTAAACTAAAAAGTATCAGCAATTTTACCTCCTAGGTATATTTGAATATTTCCCCCCATCTCCTTTCCTATTATTTGAACTCAGCTTTAAACTTCCATCAATTTTCACCTAGGTTATTTTAATAGTCATTCCTTTTCTGCCTTTATGCTGAGAATGTCTAGTTTGCAGACCATGGTGTTTTTCCCTCATTACTCTGATCTTAGCCTCTTTTCTTTCATCAGCAATATTCTACTTCCATATCATAAGAATTGGACATTTTTTAGGATGTAATTTTCAACTAAATTAGCAGATAATTTTTACCATTTGTGCTCTAAGTGGTAGCCTAGCATGGAATTAAAAGATGTAGTCTCTGTAATAAGAAAGAATATTTTAGTGTTAGTTCTATTGCTTTGTCGCCTGATCTGAATGAATTGGACAAGATTCATAATCTCTCTAAGTCTCAGTTTCCTCACCTCTAAAAATATATGTCAAAAACCCCCTTCTCCATGCCATTGAGAGGACTACAAAGATAATGAGGTAATGAATGAAAGATGCTTATTTATTTATTAGTGTCCATGATAGAGGTGAGCATTCAGTAAATGCCAGCTGTTGTTATTTAATTGGGAAAAAAGCAAAGCATTTGCTCTCATAGATTACTTCAATTTTCAAAAATTTTACATTTGTTTTTATTTAAAAAAAATTAGTCTTAATTCCTACATGAACTAGAGTGTAGCTCATTCATTCTTGCAAATGTTTCCCTCTTTCCATTCCTCCTTCCAATGCTTGTTTTCTTCTAGAGCTTTCAAACAAATCTCTGAAATTTTCCCCTAGGAACCAGGTTTAATAGATCTTAAAAGGTGAAAATATGTAGTGAATGCCTACACTACTTGTAGTTGAATCATCCAGGGAAATACTAGGTGATTTCATTTCATTGCAATGACTTAATATTATCCGAACACTTGTCTTTAGACTGCTGGTTATTGTTATATTCATTGAGTATGAACTTACAAGTACTTGTGTCAGGATAGCATTTAAATTTATCAAAGCTGATTTGTAGCCTTTTTTTTAGCATGTGAAATTTATTTGGGTATAAAATATGTATATAGTTACATGGTTACAAAAAGTTCTAGAGAATGGTTTTGAAATAAATAATGACAACATTTCCTTCTGCTTTACTTATTCACTGACATCAAAATTAAATGCAACATCACGTATTATTTCTGGATAAGAAAATGAGTTATATTTAAAAATAAGGGCAAATATGTGTAATTAAGTCTAGAACACATATTTAGCCTGTAAAAATGCATTTATGTTTTGAATTTTGTTACTTGGCTTAAAATTTTTTTAAATGTTATAATGGTGTGAATAATGAGTAGCATAAAATTATGAATTTGATAATGGTGTTTTTTCATAAAGTAAAATATATTTATTCTATTATTCAGAATTTGGGTATTATAATTTGTATTTTCAAGAAAATTACCTTTAGTTTTTTAAAGTTTTGTTGTTAAAAGCAATGTGTCACTAATTTATTGTTATAGTTTTTCAATTACTCCGTATTTAAAATAAATCCAGTTAATTCATGAGCAAACAGTTCAATTTCAAATTATTTATAATACATGAAGATACATTTTAACATGTTATGTAGGTGATATAGTTGTATAACTCATGCAAATAAAAGTTGTTAATAAATATTGACCTAATTCTAATCTCTGGATCATCTCAGGTTATTTCATACAGTTACCAATTATGACCTTATAAAAGCTTTCAACTATAAATTGACTAGATTATTTTTTCTATTAGTCGGCTGTCATTGTGGTCTTTCACAGCAATGATCCTTATGTTCTCCACAGTATCTATATTTCAACAAGTTAATTATATGCACCACGGGAAAGTAGAGTCTTCAATTTGTTGAAGAATATCTTTCACTTGGGAATACCAATAAGCAGTATATATAGTAATGTTAATCCAGAACCATATGGCAAGGGGATGTTTTGTTAAATTTCATACTTAGAATAGAGAAGGACCTCTTCTTGTATCTCAGAGTGATTTATCAAAGCTCACAGCAGCCAAGCTACTTGTAATTTTTATTATATTTATACTATACCAGATGTTTCACTAAAAGAAAGATCATTTAGTTGATTAATCATTTTTATTTCCTTGAAGAATAAGATTGGTCTACCTTTGCATATAAATCTTTAGGGTGGAAAATTACCAAGCTTATAAGCTATAAATTTCTATGTTATGAAAATTTGTGAAGTCAAAAAAAAAACAAAACAACAACACATTCATTTAGTTAGATTCTACATTTGCAAACAGGATTACAATAATGAGTATATATATTTTAAAGATTTTTATTTATTTATTTATTTTTAGAGAAAGGGAGGGGGAAAGAGAGAGAAACATCAATGTGTGGCTGCCTCTCGAGTGCCCCCTACTAGGGACTTGGCCTGCAACCCAGGCCTGTGCCCTGACTGGTGAATCGAACGAGCAACGCTGTAGTTCACAAGCTGGTGCTCAATCCACTGAACTATACCAGCTGGGGCTACGAATATTTTTATATTAAAGATTTTAAATTCTTTTTCAATGTTTTATAGAATATATTCAAATGATATATTTTAAATTTATGTCTTTAATTATGAGTAATTAGACACTGAGTTGGTTTCATGCAAAATACACTCTGATAATCAACAATAAATTTTCAAACATCTAGGAATTCACAGGTGTGAATGGATTAAAAACATGGAGTTTGGCATCAGACTAACCTGGATTCCTTTGGTTACTGTGTAAACTTGGACAAAGATTTTTATATCTGAGGGCCTAATCTTATTCATAAAGTAGGCATAAAAATGCACACCTCATCACAATATTTTCCCAATTAAATAAGGGATTAGATGAAAACCTCAACACAGTAAATTAATTCAGTAAAATTGAGTTTCTTCTCCCTATCATTTGACTAGAAAGAAAAAGCAAAACAAGTAATAGGAAAACAAACATCTGCGTATAAACAATTTTAGATTATTTTATCATTTAGCAATACTCAGAATTGGGTCTTTTTCCCTATACACTCGAATTTTAATTGTGTTCCCTTCCTGGAACAAGCAAATCTAGTCATTTTGAACAATGTACTTATTCAAAACCAGTTCAAGTAAGTGCTTAAACTAATTATTTTGCAACCAGGCTCAGGCCTCTAGGATATGACTGGCATGTCTCATTATGTAGTTTGTGTCTGTAGTTATCCCTTTCTAGAAATCACACATCCTCAAATTTGTGTGTGGTGTTCCTAGTCGATCATGAATTACATTCAATGATATATTCTCTGCATTTTCTACAACATGCACCACACAGTATGTGGAAGAACTCGGATCTGCCATTATTAGTACTTGCATCCTTGGTGTTTTGAGTTAAAAGCAGTGTTTAGTATTGGGCTTCTATTTTATACAAAATTCATTTGTTTATACTGTTTTAATTTTTGTTGAGAAGTTTTAACAATGCCTGTTTAAACTAAAGTATGGCTCTACAAAGAACCAATGATTGCTCCATTAAATGCAATTTGTTATAAATTGTATACAGCTCTGATCCTTACAAAGTCAGGCAGATCACTAGGAATCCCACCTCTACAGCAAGTTGGGGTTCAATCCAGTGCAGTTGTCCTAACGAATTGGATGTGGCTGGGGTAAATCCAGTAAGTCATGTGCTGAATGAACTGGCAATTTCCCCTTCCTGTCTGCAAGCACCATGTCTGCTTAAGCAGTCTGCTTCCTGAGACTGAAGTCCAGCCATCATTAAGGCTGCTTGGACCCTAGACACCTTGCCTAATCCCTGTGAAGCACTATTCCCCGAAGTCAGAGTTCCCTCCTCCCTGTCTTGGGTATCTCAAGGGCCTCATAGCTGAGTTTATTTGAGTAATGACAATAGCAGAGTTCTGTTCTTGTGTGGAAGTGTTGTTGTTTTTGTAGTTCTTGTTTATTTTTAGGTTGGTTCATTTATTTTTGAAAAGCTATTGTGAGATGTATGATAGAAAAAATTGGATTATTTCAAGGAGGTTGCGTTCAAAGATGATCGATACTACTAAGCCAAAATTTAAAAAAAAATTGTACTAATTGACAACTTAAGGTCATACAGAGATAAGTTTGGGGATCATTACATCAGCAGTCTCCAAAGTAAGGTGTAGAGAAGTATACAAGATCATCTATCAGCATATAAAAATTCTATTTGTGTTAAGTTTTTGATAGGACAACAAGAAAAATCAAGCTGTAATAATATCAATCACATGAGTTGATATCGGTGCCCTCACATAGTACCTTATGTACTTGATTACTTGTCTCGCAAATTATGTGAAAGGAAAGCCATGCTACATATTGCAGCTTTTGCATGCGCAGTTAGATGAGGGTTGATGTTCTACCCAACATAATATAAAATGCTCTCACAAGATAGACATGGCTTTAAAGAATCCTGTAAATAAACTATAGGTTGAAAATGATACGAATAATGCATGAGTTAGAATAAGAACTGTTTAATTTTACTTTATAGAAAGGTTATTATGAAAATAATTCCAACATTCAATATTTTTATCTTTATTTTCATTTCACATTAGCATGATAAAGGGGCTTATATAACTAGAAAGTCTTCTAAATAGTCTTACCTAACATGATATTATTTAAAAAATGAGGAAATTATTATTTACTCTATAAATACATGGCAGGTGCTGTGATAAGTATTTTAATATTATCTCAACATATACATTAGATTCCCAAATATAAAGGTAATCTTTTCTACTTGACTGTTCTCAATATTTTTTGAGAATGCATCCAGTGGCATATAGTCTCCAAGATAATCCTCAATAATCCCTCCCTTCTGTTCACATTCTAGGTAGTCCTGTTTCACATTGTACCAGGATTTCTCTAGTGACCAATAGGTTACTGTGAAAGTGATGGTATGTCACTTCCACATTTAGGTTATAAAAGACTCGTTCTCTTAGTTTGGAAATTCTCTCTCTCTCTCTCTCCACTCCTCCCGCCTTGAATCGCCTGTTCTGGGGGAACCCAGTTTCCATGTTATGAGCTGCCTTATGGAGAGGTCCTTGGGCAAAGAACTGAGGAAGATCTCTAGCCAATAGCCAGAGAAGGACTGAGACAAAGCTCAACAGCCCATAAAGAGCCAGGTCTTCCCAAAATCAAATGAATGCGTTTAGAAGCTCATCCTAGGTGAGCTTTGAGATGGCTGCAGCTCAGGAAAACAGGCAACTTGATTGTAACCTCTCGAGAGACTCGAGGTATGTATTACCATAGTTCTTTGCTTTTTTAATTTTTAATTTTTATTTATTCATTTTTAAGATTTTTATTCATTTATTTTTAGAGAGAAGGGAAGAGAAGAAGAAAAAGAGGGAAAGAAACATGCACCCCAACAGGGGACCGAACCCGCAACCCGGACCTGTACCCTGACCAGGACTCTGACCGCGACCTTTCACTTTGCAGGATGATGCCCCAACCAACTGAGCCACACTGGTGGCTCTGCTCTTTTTAAAAAAAAATTAAAGTTCGAAGATATAATTCATGTCCTTAAGGAGCTACTTTTTACCTCTCTGTATCTCCTCTCTTTTGTTTAATTGGATGCCAGATAATTTGGAATATACTTCCTTGGGAAAGTCACCTAATTTAACTGTATCTTTTTCCTTATTTATAAAATGGAACTTACCATGATCGCCATTCATTGACTACCAACAATTTACTAAGCACTTTCCCTATACTACCTCCTTTATTCTCGAGATAACAAGAACCCTTTTGAATAACTATCGTTATTCCCACTTTTCAATTAAAAAAACAACTGAGGTTTAGTGATGGTTCATGGTATATGATTAGTAGTTAAGACAAACTCACTTGAATCTAGTTTTAAATTTCAGTTACAACCTTCATTATTATGCATTTTATTACTGAGATTTCAAGTTTTTTTTTTAAGAAAATTGAGATAGTAATTCAAATCTTGCATTTTTCTAAGGATAGAATGCACACCCACCCAGAATAGAAGAGCAAATGCCTCACTGAAAACAGATCTGTCAGATTACTTAGTGACTGAACCGAAGTTGATGAAGATCAAGAAATACCTGTGTTTGGATCACAGTTACAATGTTTTATACAAATATAATACCATTTTTCCCTAATGATTTCTAAATGTGGGAAGAGGCTTGGTGATACCTTTCCCCGTCGGCTTGAAAAGGTGTATAAATGCCTCTCACTTCTACATTAACCCTTCACTTTCCTTTTCTGAGGTAGTGCATTTTAGCAGAAATATCACAGTCAAATGTGGCTTTGAATCAAGAAATCGGTTATACCCCCTGAATCCCAACTTTCCTATCTGCAAAGTGGGATGAGTAATCCTAGCTTTAAGAATCGTTTTGAGGATGAAATGGGGATTAAACAAATAACAGTGTGTAAAAAACGTTAAATATTACAGGTCCACAATTATGAAATCTAAAATGCTTTAAAAATGATAGCAATTCTTTGGGTGACAATGTCTAATGTCAATTGATAGAAAGCTACTTAAAAGATGAATAATACATTTTCCACTGCAAGTATTTTGCTGAGTTTAATTATAAATTGTAGCCCCAGGCGTGAGAGGAAATATGACAGAAGATATGACATATACATTATTTAACTCTTTAAACTCTTAAATCCAGAATTCCAAAAACATCTGTCTCTAAAGTTTTAGGGAAAATATGTGGGCATATTATTATTATTCTCATTAAGTACATATAATAAAATTCTAGATTAAAATTTCTGTGGAAAACATGCAATTGCTATGGGTCTTGCTGCTGCTCATTAAGTTCTACAGCACACTGCCAAGATTTATATTAAAACACTTTTGACTTGAAGTGACAAAATTATAGTTATAAGTGGCAATTGATAAAATTAATATGACCTTTTCAAAGCTGAAGAAATTGAATCATAGGAAGATATATTTAATTTTAATAAAATTAAGTTAAAATTAAGATCACAGTTGGAATTAGGAATCCCTAATTTTCTTCCTTTGTTTTTAGCTCCTTGATTAGAAGTTTTCCATTTTCAACTCAAGCATTTTCAGAAATGATCAGCTTCACAAAAGGATCTCATGTGACAACAAGAGAATAGCAACCTGTCTTTTCTATTTTTATTTTCAAATTAGGCACACAAACTAAAAGTTGAGAGGGCAGTGTTTGTACTTGACTTTTCTATTTGTTCTAGAGGATAGTTTGAAAAATACATCATAAGAATATGTATGATTGCCCTGGCTGGTGTGGCTCAGTGGACTGAGTGCTGGTCTAAGAACCTAAGGTCACCAGTTTGATCCCCAGTCAGGGCACAAGCCTGGGTTGCGGGTCAGGTCCTCATTTAGGGGAGCGCGAGCAGCAGCCACACATTGATGCTTCTCTCCCTTTCCCCTTCCCTTCCCCTTGCTCAAAAAATAAAATAAAATCTTAAAAAGAGAATATATGATATATAAGACAATATACATGCAAATATACATATCTGTGCTTCTTAGCCATCTAGTGGCTTCAAAATGAAACTTATAGCCAAAGTAGAAATCACTATGTTATTTTTACTGCTGTGGAATATTTATTGTTTAAATTATATAGTGTTTCTTAAATACCTTAACAATCATTTAGAAATATTTTGATGTCCAGTTTCATTTAGTAAACCCTGCATTCAGATTTTTATGAAGTATCTCTACTCACTTTACTCGTAACTTCTGAGTGACCAAAAATGAAAAAAAAAATCAATACTTACCATTTTAACTTAGTTTCATTCCATATTGAAATCTATGACAGTGGTAGACAAAAATTTTGCTCTTTTTTTATGTTAAAAGATCTATCTTTCTTGCCACAGGATTGCTAAAGAGTGAAAGCGGGACCTACGTACTATTTTGTATCAGGATGAGGCAGTAAAGTAGAGCCATACTTTGGAATTTACTCTCCCATCATTGGATTTTTTTGCTTTTGTAGAGAATATCTTATGTACCATGCAGCTTCATATATTTTATAACATCAAATACCCCTCATTATGTTCAGATATCAAAAATAGAGGGTATTTATATCCTTTTTCATTTTGGAGCCCTGCTCTGTTACTGAATTCTTGGCCTTGCCTAATGAAAGGTTTACTCTGTCTCTTCAGTTTGTCCCTTATTTTGTGGTTTGTTAGGTTTCCTGTGAGTGTGTGTGTGTGCTGTTTATAACTTGGCAGGCGTTGGTGCTCAGAGATGGAAAGACCTAGATTTGCCACACGATCTATTTTAATTTCCTTTAAGACTTTGCCATTGTTTACTCTCGTGGAGTAGCTATATTACTACGTTGATACAGATGATGTGATTCACAGTAAGTCAAGTGTGTTTGGATATAGACTCCTAATAATTTGGTGAAATCCAATTATCTTTAAATTTAAATGAAGCAAAAAAGAATCTGTGGCAAAATCTTTATATTTATTAATGTAAACCTATCTAAAATAGTTGTTTTATTCATTACTAACTAGTTTTATAGACCATAACCAGAAACATGCTGATTTGTAAGTTTGCATTTATTTCTTAGCCACTGTGTTAGCAAATTCCTAAGAACTATATGCGTGTCCAATGTGGGGATCGAGAACACTCATTTCAACTCACGTAGGCCTCTGGGTCATATTACTTTGAGGCCACACTGGTGTGACCAGCTCTGTTTGGTTAATGTCACTGAGCTTCTTCACATGAAAAAGGGAATGCTCACTAGGTTTTATTACAAAAATTTAGATTCCAGAAAAAAAGGAGCTAAAAATGCCCCTATATTTTGTTCCAGCAATTACTATATAGAGAATGGATATTTTATTGATCATCTTATACATTGTTATCTTTACCCACTGTCAAATGACCCTGCCTCAGAATGATAGTTTTATTAAATAAGAAACAACTGAACATTTGTTATAGCAATTTTAAAGTTTATGGGTGATTTAGGTGCTATATTATATTTTCTAAATTTGTATTAATCTAGTGAATGACTACTTTATTTTATTTTATTTTTTAGGAATTTTAAGTTATACTTCCATTTTCTTGGGTTTATAAATTACCATAAAAGGATGTTCAGTGATGAGTTTTCCAAAATGGAAAGACTGATATCTTGATGCTTTTTATTTCTTTTCTTTTGCCTAAAATGTCAATAGATTATCAGTACTAACTAAACAAAGATGTTTTATTGGAATAATTAACTGATGCCTTTCTGAAATAAAATAGACTTTCTTTAGTGTCACGGTAGATATTCTTTTATAAAATTGCATAATTGGAATTATAATCTTCATATCTCATTTCAAATTAAATTTAAGTGCATAACACTTTCAAAGGTTGAGAATCTAAGCTATTTATACTAGGGAATATTACATTTGAATTACTTAATTATTTTTTTACAAAGAACTTACATGTCATTTCTTGAAAGAATACTTCCTGTGAGCTAATTATATGAATTAGATAGTTATGCTCATGATTTCTTGGCATAATATGGATATTTGCCTGGGATTAGTTTGAGGATTTAGAAAAGAGGCACATAGAAAGTAAATTTAAAATATAATGTCTCCATTCAGATGAGGCAGAACATGGAAAGCCTCTACATTTGCAGATGTACAAAAGGATTCAGAAAATCAGAGCCCGATGTAGGAAAAATAAATAATCATCTTGGAAGGTTTCCCCTGCTTGTTAACAAATAAGTATCTTTATCTAATTACAGGAGGGGAAAAAATAAAGGAGATGATTTGTAATACATCCAGAAAACTATGGCAAAAAATAAAATTCCTGTCCCTTTGAAATGCACTGAAATAATTTGGGACATAATTTACTCACTAATTATAACCAGTTAATATTATTGGTGACATATTGATTGGCAGAATGCTCAGTTACAAGGTGTTCAGTGCTATGTATTCCCTCTGAGCTAATAAATGCACCCCCAGGCATTAGCCATGGGGCCCATTTTCAACAGAAGGATAACCTAGGCCTCTGTATCATTTGACTCTTTGTTGCTAGAATATTTGAGTGCAAAACTGAACACTGAGATTGCAGAGTTGGCAGCACCTGTTACATATTTCCACATCCTCTTCTACTAAATATAATAGTTTCAGAAACTAAGTGTTAGAATGACATTTGGTAATAGACAGCCAGTGCTGTCATTTGGGTGTTAAAATAATCAACAGATATTTTTTAAAAAATTTAATTAGCTTGCCTCTTTTACTCTAATATCAACGGAAATTTGGAATTTAAGAAAAACAGTGATGATGAGCCATGTTAGCATCCTTCTGTTTTTCTCCTTGTTGAATTGAGTTTTTGGAAGCAATTTCATTATTACAAAATAGCATAACTTATAATGCATGGAAAGTATGCATGCATCATCTAAAATCATTATGATTATTTTGGTCATAGGATAAGAAACTATTATATGTTGCATTTGGGAGCCTAAATGCAGATTTTTTTAATGTAAACTCATTCAGTGTTTTTGCTTATTATAAGAACGTACTACATGATTAGGTAGGATAGAGACTGTCCCCTGAAATCATTTTAGAATTAGGCATACTTTAGTTTGAACTTTAGTTCCTCCATTCACCAGGAAAGCAAGTTAACATCTCAGTTTCCTTCTCTTCAAGATGGGAATGATAAATTGGAAGTTGTTTTAAGGATTATATTAGGTGCGCTGCAGTATTTAAAATGACTAGCACATAGCAAATATTTTTAATGCAATAATACTAATATGATGATATTAAACCTTGTTTAATGATGTACTCATACTTAGTTATAATTTCTACAATTATATGACATAAAATAACAAAGTACATTATATTAGTCAATATTTTCATTTTATAATGAATGACATGTCACAATAACATTCCTTTAAAATGTTAATTTTAATGTATTGAATGCATTTTATAATATAATATAATATAATATACTATTAACATACCATAGTCATATAATATAAAATCACATAAAGTATATTTGCTACTAAAATTGGATTATTAAAATTTAATAACGCAAGGGGACCCCCCAAAAACAGAATTATCTTCTGGAGGGTGTGTCCCTTGTAATATAGACTTCGTCAGCTAGGTGAGTGTTCTAGGAGCCCAAATGTGTCAGAAGACCAGCTGGCATTGTTGTGAGAGGCTGCATTCAGTTCTGCTTCAGTAAATTTTTTTTTTGAAGACTCTTTCAGAGTGTTTGCCTATTTCATGATGGGTGATGTGAGTGTGCACTTGCCCACATTGTGCTGAGCGCTCAGCAGTTTTTGGCCTAAACAACATGACCCCATGCTGCACCCTCCCTAATCACCCAGTCTCATCCTGAGTGACTTTTTTTTGTTCCTACAGGTGAAAAAAGTCCTTAAAAGGAAACATTTTGCTGATGTGGAAGAAGTGAAACAAAAAACAGCAGAAGCACTAAAAGGTATCGAAATTGATGAGTTCAAAAAACTGTTTTGAGCACTGGAAAAAAGGTCTTGATAGGGTATTGTATGAAATAGAGAGTACTTTGAAGGTAACTGAAGTTTAAACATGTAAGAATAAATACACAATTTTTTGTAAATAAATTCCAGCTTTTTTGGTCTCCCCTTGTATATACCTGATTATTATTAGTAAAAATTAAATAAAGAAGAGAAGAATAAAAAATAATGTAATATATTTGATTTTTTTTCAACAAAGTGTATATTAGAAGCTTGTTACATATCACATTAATGCTGGAAGTAAAATGTAAATTTCATACTGCTAATCTCTGACCTTGAGAACCTGTGGGAGAAATAGGATATCTATATTATAGAGGGTGAAAATAATGCATCCATTGAAACATCTCATTCTTTTTTCAAGCTGAAATTCTCTTAAGCCCAAGTAGGAATCAGTCTTCCATGACACCTACAAGTCCAGACTGAAATGCAAAATGGCAGCTCATTTTGAGGGTTCTAATGATAATTGAGAATTTAGCTACGCAGGAGAAAAGGTCAAGAAAATACAGTCACAGTAAGAACAGTTTTTCCCTGAAGCAATTTCTGTTCTGTGGAGTCAGGAATTTCCCTCTCCAATATAATTTTCTCACTTTTATGTATCTTGCTTCTAAACTAGTCTGTAATACTTTTAATGATTTTTCTGACTTTCTCCTGAACTCACAACCTAAACTTCTAATTGTTATCAATAACTTCGATGTTAAGCAGATCTGAAATATTAAACATTGACAGTAAATGATTAAAGTTCATGTTGATCTGAGTTGGCACTGTCCCGGGTGTGTGGTATTTGTTAGGGAACGCCATGACAAGCCTTGGCCTCCTGGCGCAATCTTCTGTCCCATATTCACAATGCTTATATCAGAAAACAAAGGGAATAGAATATTTTATTCAGAATTTCCTTTTAGTAAAACTTGTAATTTCTTTGTAGGTTTTACTATAAAAATAACTTTCTTAGAAACTCATTTTAAAAAAAGATGAAACAGTGATCAAATATTTATCTAATATTCCAGCCTGTTATCTGATTGGCAACTCTTCTACACAGCTGTTTGGTATGTAACACTTGGTTTATTATAACTGCAGCTTCTTTTCCACGGGAAGATAAGAAAATTTTAAAAGGCTATTTCTGCAGCACTATCATACTTGGCAGTCACAAGTACCCTCCAAATTCAGGGTCAGTCAGCAAAGTGAATACTGGTAGTTGAAACCATGTGACTCACTGATACCTTTTCATGGATTGAGGTTTAGAACAATAAAAATTGATTCACAAAATGGTATTCAGAAATCCCTGAAGATGAAGAATCTCTGTGGATGAGAGTCAGTGCTGAGAGAAATTCCACCTGGTTGTTCACCTCTGATCTGGAGTGTGTTTTCAGTACTGCGGACGGTCCACTGTATTGTATCATCTGCCGGCTGGGTTGTACCATCCTCAGGCAAGGGGAAGGGGAAGTTCATCATAAAGAACCAGTACTATTTACCACTGTGCTACGTGAAAAAAAATAAGTAGATAGAGCCTCAGAGTCTCAACAAGATATAATGAAAGTAATACCAATCACTGTCTATTTCAAGGATTGTCCTAAAGTCTATGATTGCTGTCATTTGTAAGAAAGATCAATTCTCTGTTTGCTTGTTGACATTTATAATACAGAGGATCTGTCTTATTGAAGTCTCAATCTCCTTTGGTTCTCAAACTCCTCAAAAGTGTTACTGGTAAATAACAAAGCTGTTTGAATAGCATGAATAACACTAATATAGCATGCATTACCAATGTAAGGTTTCCTATCTATCTGTCTATCTATCTACCTATCTATCTACAAGGTGGGGCAAAAGTAAGTTTACGATTATGAGTACATGAAACACAGAGTTTATTCCTGCATTATTTCTTAATTATTGTAGTATTTCTCATAAGAACTGTAAACCAATTTGCCCCACCCTGTATATATATTTTAAGTGTTTGTGAAGTATAAAAGGCATGTTAATATATTTTGTCTATAAAAATAATAAATAAAATGTCAAACACAAGTACAAAGAATGTTAAAATATTTCAAGTTATACAGAAACAGATGCAGTGTATGTTGCATGTGGAAAATTTCCAAATATACAGAAAAACACTATTTTACTATAACAGAGAAATGCTTCAATATGAGGATAACATTTTTTATTTTACTATGGGGGAATAAAGAGCTAAATAAATTAAATCTTAAAAGAGAGAAAAGATACAAAAAAGCTTAATGCACAGATAGATTTATGATTTTCCTTTTCAAAAATAACTCACCTTACTTATGATTTTAAATAGAGTACTAATTAGTGACTTTTTTATTATTGTTCAGTTATGGTTGTTCCCATTGGATGTAAATTTCATAAAAATAAAACTAAGGTAAAATATGTTATAGCTTTAAAAATTCTCACATGTTCATTAAAATACAAAAAAGTGAGAATCTTCATGCATTTTAGATCATGGGGACATGTTGGTCAGTCGGACTCTTCTCTTTCTTAATTGCAAGTGAAGCTGAGGTTTGCCAGCGCAGGTAGTTTGACCAGTTAGGAAGATGTGCCCTTAGATGAGGAAGCATGAATAGCATCATCACTTGGAAACATTATGTCTAATGCCTTTTTTTAAAACCTACTCTCATAGAATGGTGTGTAACTGTCCCATGGAAGTTTTCCTATTGAAAAGAAGTCACCAAGATCTTGCTGTGGCTAGTGTGGTGCAGTGGACCGAGTGCCGGCCTGCCAACTAAAGTGTCCTCAGTTTGATTCCCATCAGGGCACATGCCTGTGTTGTGGACCAGGTCCCCAGTTGGGGCCACATGAAAGGTAACCACACATTGATGGTTCTCTCCCTCTTTCTCTCTCCCTTCTTCTCTCTCTAAAAATAAATAAATAAAAATCTTAAAAAAAAAAAAAGAGAAGTCATTAGGTCATACAATAAGAAGATAGGTTGGTTGGGAAGTTGAGTTAAAAATAAATACCCTCATAACAAAACCACCTCTTCAGGTTTGATGGCCATGGGCTCCCAATACTTACACAATCAATAAAGGTGCACATACATAACACACACAAATGCTCACACCTGTGTATTTAGGAAACTTCCAAATAGGAAGGCAAATCCTAGATGGCCAAAGGAAACCATTCTAATTTAGAGCAATACAGTATCATTTTAATAAGAGCTCTAAAACAAAAATCAACTAAACCAACTATGGGCTAAGTATATACCAGGAATTAGCCACAACAAAATTCACAGAAATAGAGCATGTCTCATGGATATACAATTTATAGCAACCAAACCAATCTTTTACTCTTTATCCATTATGATGTTTGTTTTATTTTATTATATTGATTGCAATATACAGTATCATTATATTATAGTCCTTTGTTTTATTTTTATTGTTTTAATTAAAGGTTTAACTTCTGAATCAAGAAATCATTTGTATATGCTTTTGTATTCTTCAGGAGCTTAACTTTAGTTGTACATCCTATTACCGAGTATATGTTTATTGAGTGAAATATGTACATAATGATTTGTCAAGCTATATATTATTGAAGAAATTAAACAGGTATATTGCCCTGACAAAGAAGAAAAATGGTGCGTTTGTTTTAGGAATCAGAGAAGTTTCATGTAACTAGTCAGACAACTTAAGAAAGTAGAGATACTTAGATAATAACAGGTTAGAATGTTTACATCTAAATGAATATCATAACTCTGAACAGCTATTTGAATAATAGGTAATAATATCTGTTCCATTTGTTCATATTTATATTACGTATAGTGTAGCAATAAAACTTGCCAAACCAGCAGCAGCACCAAACTGTGCTGGTAATAAATTTTTCAAAGCTCTTTGAAGAGTAAACATGGCTTATTGCACCTTCGAGAATTGTTAACTGAGATTACTCATTTTGATAACTTGGCAGATGGAAAAATAAAAGACCCAGAGAGGTGTGATAACTCCTGATCTCACACTCTCTAGTGTGAGAGTCTAATGCCTTTTTCAGTGTCTGTACGCTGAAAATACAAAGAATATTATTAGGGCTGTTTACTATATACAAAAACATCACATTTCCCTTGACAAATTTCTACTACAAACTAATTTTTCTAAAAAAAGGTGATATAGTGGTAATATGCAACATTTATTTTCATAACTATTCTTCACTACTAAATGTTTTGCACTTCACAGAGGCTTGAACCTTTCAGGCTCCTTTAGCTTTCTAACGCTCTATGCTGTGACTTGAAAGCAGGGGTGATGCCCGTGTTGTTCACGTCGGTTCCCCATCGATAAGGATGGTGGCCGGGACACTGCAGACACTTGACCAATAGTAATGAACTCATATTGTTAAGCCTCAGCCCCTCACCTTAACTTTCAAGAGTATTATTTTTTAAATATTAGTATTATTTTCTGTGGTAGTGAATTTCATGACATGCATTTTATTGTTTGCTGTCTAATTCCATTAAGGCTAGCACTTTCTCCAAGTTCTCTTCCTCTCTGATTCAGCTAGCTTTAGATGTTAAATCTTAATGAAAGATAGGAATAGAAGTTAAGTAGATAAAATATTACTTTCAAAGTAATTAGTGCCTACCTTTTTCTTAGTTTAACTAATACTTTAATAAAAAATGAGTTTAAGTCTTTTTTTATTGTTGTTCAGGTACAATTGTCCCCATTTTCCCCCCTGTCGTTCTCCTCTGCCCCATCCAACGCCCCTCCCAAAGACAATCCCCTCTCCGTTGTCTAAATCTTCTTTTAACTATGTTATCCTTTTATTCTGTAGCTAGGATTGTTTAAAGACTGTCTATAATTTATTATTAAACCAAACGTATTTATCAGCAATATGCCATATTCTAAATCTATCATCATTGATGACTTAAAGGATTTGGTAAAGTTGATGTGGCATTGCCTCATGTTCTGACAAAGGAACTTCACCTCTGCCTTGAAGGTATTTAAATGTACCCTGAAAAAATGTCTGTTCAGTGTTTCTATGTTATTATCCCAAATACCTAGTTCAGTACTGTTGAAATAGCTAAAGGAGCTAATTAACTCAATTGGAAAAATTATAAATTCATAAGGGTTTATAACCTCCCTTGGAAACTGAATTTCATCATCAATACATGTCAGAGGTGTGGTTCAAAAATGTATTTAACATTTTCTGTGGGTAATCTTGCTTGACCTTCATCACAAGCCCCTTTTGTAGAATTCCTATTTTAGCAATTAGCATAGAATATACCTAATGTCAAAACAACAACCAGTAATATTTAAAGGACAACTTCAAAAATTTGAGCAAGCTCAAATAAGAAAGTCAGTATGAAGTTCTAAGATAGTGAAATCTGAAGTTGAAGTCCTTAGGTTTAAGTCTATCTTAATCATGTGTTATCTTGCTTGTCACATTACCTACCAGCCTACTGTCTCTGTTTCTTCATCTGTAAAATTGAGATAATAATCATACCTAAATCTCAGGACTAGTGTGATGAGTAAATGAATAAATACATGGTTCATGTTAATATTAGCAGCTGTATGAATACTTGACTTTTTGATGATTAATATATTAATCCTTGATCATTTCAATGCACAATATGTATTCACAGATAATCCTTTCAACACTCTGGCTCTCAGTTTGCTGAATTCTTCTCCTCAAATAATCTCGTCCTCCAACTTATTGCAGTCATGTGGTCTCATAGTGATACCGCAGTGTCCAATATGGTAGACACATGTGAGTATTTATATATTTAATGTAAATTTATTAAAATTAAATACAATTAAAATTTCATCCCTCATTTCCACTAACCACATTTCAAGTGCTCAATAAGCCACACCTGGCTAGTGGCCATTATATAGCACGACCCAGCTATAAGCCACTTCTATCGCCACTGAAAATTTCATTGGATAGTACTGCTGTAGATCTTACATTGGATAACTTTAAATGACCCAGCCCGGCCATGCATTTTACTCTTTTGTCAATACCTCCTATGTTTCCAGGTCATTCTTTGTTTTACTGTGACTTCCAAGTTATTTTTACCCTATCAGTTACTCTAACTTATAAACTCTCAAACTTTAATTTCAGGAACACTTTACATTTTTAAAAATCATGAGGATATCATAAAGCTTTTCTTTATGTATGTGATGTCTAGTGTTTTATGTTGCATTATAAATTAAAAGTTAAAAATAAAAAATAATTTAGAAGTTTATATAAAATATCAATCACAGACTCATCATGTGTGAGTTTAAATACATATTTTAGCATCATTTTCCACATTTGGGAAATTGCTAAATGTCCCAAGGAAAAATAAATTTAGATAAAAGTAGCATTATTTTATATTATGAAAATCTCTTTAATATTTTAGCTAAAAGAAGGTAGATGGATTCTTATATCTTTTTATATATTAAATCTGTTTATGGATGAAATCATGAGCTTCTATAAAACTCCATTATAGGTTCATGAGAGAATTAGAATGAAAAAAGGATATAACACCTTAACAGCATTATGAAAATAGTTTGGATACACTAGAAGTTTCCTAAAGAGCCCCAGGGATGCCTGAACCACACAATGAAAACCACTGTTCTAGATGCTACCATCTTTTCACTGTCCCTGACTCCAGGAGGTCCTCTGTTCCACTTTCAGCTTAAGTAATCCACTATATATAAAATTAATTTCCTTACCTATCTTTCATTACCATACTAGTTTGGCAAAGCCACAACCATGGGGCCCATTCCACAGTTGCTTCCGTGCAAATGAAAGCTGGGGAAAACTCACACAATCATGTGGACTTCCCTCACTTTGTGCCCTTGAACCTCAAAAGGACTCTCAGTATTTCCGCACAATTACACTATGCATCATAAAGTCTTAAATGTCTACTTGGACTTTTTTCTTTAACTCCTATCCCTCCAAATGTCTCCCCTTATGCTTACTCTCAATCAATGTTCTCCTGTTTCACTGAAGAAAGCAAGCAGTCAGAAAACTTCCATAGACTTTTCTGTAGCTCATCCAGCATCTACTTGTTCATGTATAATCTCTGTTACTATTCATTACTAAAGAAGTGCCCTCCATAAGCCTGTCTAAACTCAATTTCTCTGTGGACTTACAGTTCCTATCTCCTCTCCTCTAAGCATGGACCTCTCTCCAATAAGTCTTGTCTTCTTTCTTTACATCACCAATGTTCCCTGTCATTTGGATCATTCCTATCACCACACACACAAGCTGTTCTTTCCTTATTGAAAAAGTTCCTCTTCTTGACTGCATCTACCCTGCTAGCTACTAATCCATTTATAGCAAAAATCTTCAAAAAGTCAAATAAACCCTCTTTCCAAACTCCCCTTCAAATTCATTCTTAAATTTACTCTAATCAAGCTTTCACCCTGATATTCCTCAAAAACTGATTTTGTTAATTACAGGTAGGGTGCTAAATCCAATGGTTAATTTCCAGTTCTCCTCATAGTTGACTTATCAAAGTATTTGACACAGTAGATTATTTCCCCCTTTGATATACATCCTTTCTTTCAGGATATCACTCTCCTCCGCCGTGTGCTCAACTTCTGCCTGACCTCTTAATTTTGGCATGTTTAAAGTATTATTCCTTTATCTTCTCTTCATATTTATGATAACCATTTTGGTGATCTTAACCAGGTTTTAATATCATCTATATGCTATGAATTTTCAAATAAAAAATCTTCATTCTAAACCCCTCTCTTGAACTCTAGACTTGTATAGACAAGTGTACTCTTGACATCACTTAGAGTTCTCAGAGATATCATATATGAACATATTCCAAATGCAACTGCTGACCTCTACCCCCAAACTTTCCCACTTCAGTTGTTAGTGCATCCATCCACAGCGGTGCTCATAACAAAGGCCTTAAGAGTCCTCATTGATGGCTTCCCTTCTCTTCCTTCCTCATTTAATTCATCAGTTTTGTTAGCTCTGCTAAAATGTGGCTAGTGAGGCTGAAGAATTCTATTTTAAATTTTATTTAATTTTTTGAAGTTAAATTAATAGTCACCTGTGGGTAATTTCTACCATATTGGATAACGCAGGTATAGACTAACCACTAAAATAATGCAGACTAAAACAATGGGGGAGGATAAACTAAAGTAATAGTTACTTTATATAAAAGAAGATAAGAAAGGAAAGATGAAAAAAATACAAATCAGTCAAGACAAAGGCAAGGGAAACAGGATCCTTGAGTGCTAGACTTATGCATGTATTGTAAATACCTAAAGTAGTTCTTGTCACAGAGTGAGTACTCAATAAATATTGAATAAATATTACCATTAATGGTTTAAATTTAGACCTCCAATTACTAAACCAGAACACATTAATATTTTGCATGGTTTTTTCTTTGGTGATTTTCTTTTATTTCTGATATTTCCAACTTCAACAATTAATGTTTTATGCCACAACTTACAAAAAAACCATCCTCTTAGTCATTGTTCACAAAAATGGTAGTTTAAGGTGGCTTAAAGTCCCACAGTAAGTGTTTCCTTAACATATCAAGCTTTCCTTGGAAATTAAGATGTTGCTTATGTGATAAAATTCTTTGCTGCTAACTTTTGGAGCTGCAACCACGAAATGTGCTCTCAATATCTGGGGAGAGACTAAGATTCTTTACATATTATTTAGGTGATTTTGGATTCTAAATAGGTTGTAGATAAACATATTTTTTCTAAAAAAACGTTGTTGTCAGTGGAATTTATACTTTCTATCACTTTGCTAATAAATTTATTTCCACTAGTTATAAGGAACTGTCTCCTTAAGTTTTCTGTGGGTTGAGAATAATGAATTTTACTTTTTGTAAGAGATTCATGCCAAGATAAAATCCATAAACCAAAAAGTACCTGTTTTTCGTTTAAAAGTTTAAGTTTACTGATCACTTAAAAGAAAAAGAATAATAAATACCTATATAAGATTCTGTTATTTCATTCATTGATATAATTAATTCAGGAAAGCATTTTTTCTTTTGTATGGTAGTATTAAGGCTCATTTATAAAAATAGATTTACAAATGTGGCAAAATAAAAATTCTTCAATAATGGTTTATAAAGATCCATTCTATAGGTAATATAATTTATTTATTATATTGTACTTTTTCTTCTTT
Source organism: Mormoops blainvillei (assembly GCA_004026545.1). NCBI lineage: Eukaryota > Metazoa > Chordata > Mammalia > Chiroptera > Mormoopidae > Mormoops > Mormoops blainvillei. The sequence continues at coordinate 175,984 of PVJD01001323.1, forward strand.
ATTACTTTCTTTTTTCTATTTTTTTAATCCTTACCCAAGGACATTTTTTTCATTGCTTTTAAAGAGAGAGGAAAGAAGAGAGTTAGAGAGAGAGACCTGCAACCTGAGTATGTGCTCTAACCATGAATCGAACCTGTGACCTCTTGGTTTATGGGATGACACCCCAAACAACTGAGCCACACCAACCAAGACCTCTTCTGTATTACTTTAAATCAAGTTTAGTTTTCCCCTAATTTTCCCTATATAAATTTGAATGCTTAAAGTTCAGCATCATTTTGACAAAAGCTTAAAATTAATATGTTTAAAATTCAGCAAATTCTGGGGAAAATGCAGTCTCTATTTTTATTTAGTTTTACCTTTAGTCAGGCTTGCCCTCTTGGTTCTCTGGAAAAGTGAGGGTTCTGTGTTTTACATTAATGTTCTATTAGTCACATATACATAACCTTAGTAAGTATCTATCTATATATCTCTTACAAAATGCACTTTCCAAAGCCAACAAACCAGATCCACAATGTGCTATTTAAATATATTCAATAATGTAGCCATAATAATAAAGACAAAATTTGGATTAGTTATTCCTCGAAAATTAAGAAAAACCACTTTTCTCTACATAGTAAAATTTAAAACCTCTTAAAAGTCTCAACACATGCCACATCTTGGATACAAATTGTTTTTAATAAAATAAAGTTAACTTATATTGAGACAAAACCATGTTTTACTTTATAACATGCTTAACTCCTCCCTCCTATGAGAGAGATAGCCATCTATTCTATCTTCTTGCTCCTTTATGACTTTTAAGGATCAAAGTTCTAATATAGGAGGTATTTCTGGAAAAAGCCCAGCCATTGTTAATATAACAAGAACAGTTTAAGCAACATCGATGTAACCAGGCAGCCAAGGAGGGTGGACTGGAATGCACATGCATAAATAATGATGACTTCTCTGTACTAGTGGGGGGGGGTAGTAGACGCCCTTGAGTGAGCAGGTGTACTGTGTGGAAGTCACATTCAAAATGGCTAAGCAAGTAGAGCATTGAGTCTGCATCAAGTTTTGCATTAAGCTTGAATATTCTTCTGTGGAAACTATTTGGATGATTTAGAAGGCCACAGCTTTGGACAACTGGTGATTGGCAGTTTCATGACAAAACACCTGCTCATGCATCACATCTGGTGCAGTTTTTTGGCAAAACATCAAATCACCCTGGTGACTCAGCCCCTCTACAGCCCAGATTTGGTGCCCTGAGGCTTCTGGTTTTTCCCAAAACTAAAATCACCTTTGAAAGGGAAGAGATTTCAGACCATTGATGAGATTCAGGAAAATATAGTGGGACAGCTGACGGTGATTGGGAGAACTGTGTGAAGTCCCAAAGTGTCTACTTTGAAGGGGACTGAGGCATCACTGTCCTGTGTACAATGGTCCTTGTATCTTGTATCTTCTTTAATAAATGTCTCTGTTTTTCATATTACATGGCTGGATACCTTCTGGACAGACCTCGTATATAGGCTCACAAGAGAATTTCACCTTTCCAACGCCATCACATTTAAGTTAAATTTTGATGCCATGGTAAATAACTATTACATTTCTAGGAAAACAAGGGTAACAAATAAGATTCCATAATCAAGATCAGTAAGAGTTCCTAGACTTTAAGTTACTATGATGACATTGCTAGGCTGACATAAAGTTTGCAAAGCTGAGTCCTTCCTTGCTTTGAAGCATAATCTTTGCCGGTGTAACTCTGCTCACACCCATACATGGTCATCTACTCATTCTCAAGAAACATAGTGACTGTGGCCTTGTTTACATCTATCTGCATAAGTTTTAAAAATAAATTTCAGAGCTTGAATATAACTTAATTGCTTGTAGCAACAATGGTTGAAATTTATATGATTTTAAAATAAGGTTTTTATTACATGTTTACAAATCTAAATAGAAATTTACCAAAATGTAATTTACAAATACATTGTATAAAATATTAGATCTCGTATGAGTGATTTAAGTTAGATGCATATTATATGCTCTCTTTTAAGCAAAGTAGATCAAAGCAAATGAGAATAAGTCTAAAAGTGTTGGTTAGAGCAAATGCCGAAATACACTTTTAGTTTCGGATGCTACTTTTCAAGTTCTGTCTCTAAGCTAGAATGGATTAGAAGATAGTGGCAAGGGAAACGAGATTACTCCAAATCAAGTTAATTTATGTGCTTATTTAGATATATACCTTCTTCATATTTCATCCCAAAACTGTTTTGGGGTATCTTATTTAGATGTATGTAAGAGGTGGAAATTCAAATAGAATGAAGTGTCAAGAACAAGAGGAAATTTAAAACATGTAATGATTATATAGTGCTGCAAGTGTTAATGACTGTATAGGACATCGTGGATACATAGTCTTTAGAGTTCTAGAGTTTTCTGGCATCCACTTAGAAAATATGGTATCAATCTGACTCACATTGTCCCAGTAGAAAAAAATGCATGCATATTACTCAGCATTCTCCTGGCACTAGGCTTAAGAGAAATGACTCACATGCTTTTTATATTGGGAACACTGAGTAATGTAGAAAACAACGTCCTCAACAACATCTCTCCAAAAACTAAAGTAACATATTCCATATGTTGCTCACGGTGTCCCACAAAATGAACCCAGGACAAAATACAGTGAAAAGCTTTCCTCCAAGAAGCCATGACCATGTTATAGAAAAGCAGACTTTTCTGCTCTTTAACTTGATTATGAGATAAAACCCAGCTATCAAAGAGGATTTGAGGCCAAGCCAATGAGCATGTGGAAGACATTGGATGGTGGGAAGAGAGGGGCAGTTGTGTGAGCCATACAGTAGAGTGCTTAACAGGATTTCCAGAGTGCAGGTGGCCTGGGTTTAATGCCATCTATGCCCATTATTAACAATGTAACTTGAGCAAATCATGGGATCTCTCTATACTTGTTGGTTTCTTTTTGAAATAGGGTTGCTAATCATTATATTTCTACCTCATACAACTGTTAGGATTGAATGAGTGAATAAAGTGAAGTCCTGTGCAAAGTTTTGGCACATGTCAAATGCAAAATAAATGTTAACTGTTACTTTACCTTCAAATTTGAAAAGGGCTATGCAAAAGAGCATACAGCCTTGTTCTGTTTGATAGTAAGATGTGGGATTAGTATAAACACACTGAGTACTCATTATCCAAGGACTTGGTGTTTGCTATGTCACCTACTTGCTAAAATTTATTTGTAACCCTTTGATTCACATGCACACCTGTCCTCAGCTTCATCAAAAATTTTAAATTTTGCCAGTTTGGGGGTATGAATGGAAATGGTGATTAATTGCAGCCTAAATATTTGTATTTCTAATCATTATTAAGGGTAAACAATTTTCCTATGTTTAAGGCCTTTAATGTTGCCTTTTCAGTGAAATTCTTGCTCATAATATTTTAAAAATAGTCTTTATTTTTTAAGAGCACTTTTAGGTTTACAAAAAAACTAAAGGAAGGTGTAACTTTTTCCCATACACTGTTTGTTCCCACACACATGGCCTCCCTCACTATCAAAATCTTGCCTCGCCATGAATTTTGTATACTTGTTTAGTGATTGGCATGAGTTCTTTCTGAACAGTCATTTATTTTCTAGTTTCTGACTTGCCTATTTACTGTTTCATTGTGTCTTTTGAGGAATGGAAGTTTTTAAATTTAAATGTAGCATATCAACCCTTTTTAAAAATGGTTATTGCTTTTCTGTTTTGTTTTCAAAAGTCTATTTTTACCCCAAGGCCATGAAAATATCTTCCTATATGTTCTTATGATTTTTTTCTACTTTTGTTTTTCGCATATGAGCTTTTGATCCACCTGGGATGGGTTATTGTGTACATGTAAGGCTCTATTCCAATGCTTTCTAGTAGCAATTATAATTTCCTCCCACTAGAAATCGAAGGGCTTTAGTACACTTTAATGGAGTTGGGAAGAATTAATACTATGTCCTAAATGGGCCAACAGCTGGAATCAAGCAATCAAAATAAGTAAGATTTGAATATGTAAAAACCATCAGAGATATTCAAAATATGGGCCCTGAGTGCTAAACCACATCAATCCCATGGAAAGAATGAAGAGTCTGTGCACACAAGGGCTTACGTGGACTTCTGCTTGATAGACAGGCATTCTGCCTTGGCTGCCTTTTATTCTGACTGCCGATGTTTTTATTCCTGACATTCAGAATTCTAAGACTTTGCCCTCCCTAGAGGGTAGCTTAAAAGTGGTAAGTGCCTTGTACACAGCAGGTACTCGATAAATGTTTATTTATTTGAAATGAATTGAACATTATAACAAAAGAAGAATATATGTTTTAGACCAATAAATAATTGGAATGAAGTAAGGAAGGAAGAAAGAAGGGAAGAGGGGGAGAGAATAGAAGGGAATAAGAGACTTGCATTTTCTAAGTCCTATATCACAATATTATTCAATTGAAAAATTTTTCCTTAACATTTTGAGAAAGAACCCTTTTTGTGGAAGAATCACGTGATAAGAATGACTCGCACTCAGTGGCTGGAATGGATCTATAGAGTGAAGGGGAGCGTGTAGCAGGGGCAGGAAATTCTAGACACCAGAGAGGGAAAGGCACCTCTCATGAGACACTGTAGGCTGCACAATTTTTTTTTTTAACACAAGAAAGCTGTCTTACACAATTTCTGATTGTTTTGTTGTTCCTTCCCTCCCATGCTCCCATGGGCTCTGAGACATCGCTCCCTGGTTGCTTTCTACCATTACCCATAATGATTTTTTAATGGCCTTTTTCTACCTTCAGGAAGTGGAGATGGCCTGACAGTGAATGTTCCATAGCTACTAATGATTTCCTTCCCTCTGAAAAAAGTTGGTGGAAAAGGAAACTCACTCACCCTAAGCATTTTTGTCATAAAATGATACTCATTTAAACTGCTTACCCATACTAAGATGCAAGTACCATTTAAGTGCATTAAGACTAATAATGTAAAAGATCTAAAAATAATGGTAACCTTTAGCAGTATGACCCAATCCTTGTGACACATACACCATAATTAGATGAGGCTCTGCACAAACTCACTTACGTATTTTTAGTCAAGTGTTTTCCCTGATGTTTAAATAAAAGAAATTTTTTTCTGATTATTCCATAGATGGATACGAGATTAAAAACTTGGAAATTTAGAGCCCAAGGAAAGTAAATATACTTTCCTAATGTTTCTCATTGGAATAGATGAGTGATATGTATTAAAAAAAACACCTGCTGAAATTGAGGAAGCCTATTGTTCCTATTGGTTAAATGAAAAAAAGCTTTATTCTGTTAAGGTTCTCTGCAACCCTCACTCACAGTACTGCTTTGTATATAGAAGTAAAAAACAACCCATGAAGACACTCTCCTTAAAGATATCTGAGGGTACTTCAGAATAAGTGAAAATTTTAGTTAAATTCCCATGAATACTGGTAGTGGTTTAAAATGAGATAACTTTTGGAAAATTGTGTATGTTTATCTTTTAAAATATAGATCAAATTAAAAGGAAAGGCAATAAACCATAATCAAACACTGAAAAATCAATTATTTCTTAGCTGTGGTATGCATTTAAATCAACAGGGAGGGTTTGGGATAAAATCAAATAGCACGGAGAAAATGAATGTATGATGGCTTTCAGATAATGAGAAGATGACGGAAATATAATCAGTTATTCTTTATTTCCACTAAAGAATAGGACAAGGGGGAATGTTAAGTCCCAGTAAAGAGGAATATAAGTAAAATAGAATAGGAAGAACCTGGGTAAACTAAATTTAACTGTTTCCTCCACTGGGATTGTAAAACCAGGACACATTTACATGAGTAGGAAGTTGAACTGGCTGGGCAACTGTCATGAAATGACTGTAAAGATGTGTAGTTTGAAGCTCTTATCAAAGTAGAATATATGTGAGACCAGGCTCATCATGAAACATGAACAAAATCTTAATAGAATGAGAGTATCTGGGAATAAGGCTGGGGTTTACTTGTTTTGAGTATTATTTAAATACATTCCTTCAGGAATTTTATACCTCTGCATGCAAGTCTATTTGTGAGGTTTACTGTGGGGTGATCATCGTGGGGTCCAAGAAGTATAAACAAAGTGAAACCGGAGAAAGCAAAGAGTAACAATGAGGGTGTCAGGTGTAAAACAAATAAAATTATTTAAAAACCTTATCAAAGTATCTTTGAGAGAGCAGTGAAATCACATAGGGAAGCAGGTAACCTGTGTTTAAGTATGAGCCTTAATTGTAAAAAAGTTAATCCTATATAAAATTCAATGTGGAAATTATGTAATATGCATTATATATGTGTGTACCTATGTACATGTAATTGCATGTATATATGTATGTGTGTGTTTATAAACATACACAGCAACTGTGAATTGCCTCTGTTGAGCACAGTGCTAGACACATAGGACAGATGTCACAAATGCATTCTCACAAACATAAATGACATATATTTAGGAGGAGTAACTGAGGCTCTCCCCTCCACCCTAACAAACATACACTCCTTCAAGAGGAAAGACATTGTCTAAACAGCGCTTGTGAGCCACTTTTTTGCCTGGTAGTAGTGTAGGCAAAAAGAAAAAAGGAGAGGCTGAAGGAGGATAAAAAAGAAAGTTTGGCAGGAGGGACCTGAAGAAAGAAGTTTGGGCAGGAGGAGAGAATGAGAATAAGAAGGGTGTCATGTACTTTAAGGAACGGAACCTGTAAACAAGCAAGTTGTGCTCAAGGAAGGTTTTTCAGAAGTTTTGATGTGATAGGTGATAATGCTGCCTCCACCTCCGTGTTCCCAGGAATCATTCAGAGATATTTTCATTATCCCTTAATACTTTCAGTGTTGAGCTTTGATTTTTTTCCTCCGATATAACTATGGGTTGCTTTTTCTATGCCCCCCTCTTCTTCCCCTCACAGCACACCTTTCATCCTCATTTGCTTCCTTGAGATAATGCACAATTTCAGTTTCCTTAAGGTACAGGGAACCAACCAAATTTGCTATATTGATATATTTATATATTTCTGTTCCTTCTGAAGATACAATATGGATCTCACACTGATTAAAATATTTAAATATAGAGAAAGATATATGTCATTATAAATAGTGAAATATTTCATGTAGAATTTAACATTTAACAAAGAATTTAATTGCTTATTAAATTATATATTAAATATTTAATGTAACTCTGAAAAATGAAATGCTGAATATGTGTGGTTTCATAATTTCTTAGATGCCATTGTTACTGCAAATAAAATTGTTTCAGTTTCACCTAGATTTTACAAACTGTTGGAAAAATTTATCTCAAGCTCTATAAAATAGTAAGCTTGAATATATATTTATGCAACATGCATGCTTTAGCCAGGGGTGCAATGGCAAAATAAAGGAATCATAAGTCTTTAATATTCACAAATCTTAAAAAAGCTATATATGATTTTTGGATATTGGTTTATATAAAATTTTCTAATTTCTAGGTGATACTATTGATTAAAAAAAAGGGGGTTTATAGTTCAAAAAATTAGAGACAGAGAAATGACTCATAGTCTAGTACCTTGATCATTTTAACCATTTTTTGAATGATTAGAATTGGTTCAGTCATTGATACCAGAAAGTTTTACTTACATTCTACTGTGTAAATTCTGTAATTAATTTATCTATTACATATGAGTAGCTTAACAATCTGTCAGTTGGTAATATTACTTGAATTAGAGAAAAACAAAATTGGTGGGGTTATTTTAGACTATAGTATTGAAAACTTGAAAGTGAATTTTGCTTGGAAGATAAACTTATTGAGTTTATAGGCAGAAGAAATTCTGCAGGGGTTTCATATGTTCATAGATGCATGGAATTATCTTAAGGTAATTACTGGTCACTGGATAGCTTAGGGAGGGTCCATTAATGTGACTTTGTTGTAAATGACACTATTTTTAAGGTCTAAATAACAGAGAGTTGCTGACATCTGAAATAGATAAAATCAACAAAAATATAAAAGAGACTAAACCTCAGTGTTATCATTGGTCATTGAGAAGCTATTTTCTTGAATTCCACATTCATTTGGGAAATTCTATTATCATTTTTTATGCCCACAAATTATATCTGATGGTGAGATTAAACCACACAGGTAAGAAAGGTTGTTGCTAAAGCCCAGCCATGCACACCTATATAAAACTGCAGTTTGCTTTCCTCCATCTTCTTTCACCTTTACCTTCGTATACATTTCTACCTCTGGTCTGAGAAAAGGTAATGACCATAATGTGATGTTGCCCTGTTTCTTAGCATTTAACCCATTTTCTGATAAGCTTCATGTATCAGAATGCTTACAGTTGCAAATATGACAACCCCACTAACAATGGCAGAGATACCTTCTTCATATAACAAAAAAGTTGAATGCAAGGCATCTTAGCTTGACCCCTGTGGTTGAAGATATTGCCACAGTCAAAAGCATCCTAAAGAGTAAAGAATATTCTCCTTTCCACGTCACCTGTCCACCATATTGTATGTTCACCACCCAGCATTAACCAGGGTCACCCTACTAAAATTCAATAAAAAGGGGAAAAAAGAGTATTCTCCTTTTCTGTTTCTTCCTACTAGAAAAGAAAAACAAAACAAAATAACACCCAGGATCCTCTCAGGTTTTACTTGTCTGTGCTAGTTTGCAGGTCCATGCCCTAGATACAGGTTGCTGGGAAAGCGAGTAGCTGATATTTTCAACTATTACAGTGGGATACAGGCTCTACTAGGATAAAAGAAATAGGTGAGGACAATGGTGTGGATTTGGTGCCCAACCCACATTTCCCCCAGTTACGTACAGCAGTGCCTGTGTACAATGGTTAGGGTTTCCTGACATCCTAACCACTACTATGACTTGTCAAATTTCAGATTTTCCCTGTCTGGTAAATGAAAAAAGTTACCACGATATGATTTGAATCTGATGTTTTCTGAACAAAGACTGAACAAACATATTACTACTTATTTGCTGCTAGAAAAACGGAACAACTCTCTAATTATCTTTTATTTATTGTGTGTGAGTACTACTGCATCATATTCTGATTTTTAAAATTTTGCAGTTATTCGAATAGGTAATGCATTAACACGGTTGCAAATTCAAGATGAATAAAAAGTTACATAGTAATTTTTTCACTTAGATCTTTCAATATCATAATTGTATATCATCTTATATAGTTTGATACATAATAAATATATAAAATATTTTAAAATTATTCTGATTTACCATAATCTATTTAATTGGTACTTTGTTGATGGGTAGTGAATTGTTTCCAGCCATTTGCTACTAGAGACACTGATATATTATAAAAAATAAACATTCATTTTACACACACATGTAAGTAAATCTATAGGATGAAACACTGGGTCAAACTTAAATGCATTTGTAATTTTGACAGACATTGACTGATTGTCCACAGGGTTTGTAAAAGCCTATACTTCCACCCATAATATATGAGAGCATGTTTCTCCATAGACTCATCAATAAAGCATGTTGTTAGATGACTTTTGTCATTAGAATGCAATTTATATAATGAGGCTGGTGAACTTTCAAAAGTTCTATTCTGTATTAATTTTTGATCATATTTCTTTTGGGTTGTATATCTTTATTCTTATTGATTTTTATGAGCTCTTTATATATTGAGGAGAGTAGCCCTTTTCTGTAAAGCATATTGCAACTATTTTCCTTAGTGTTTTGTTAGTGTTTTGACTTTGTTAATGGTATCTTTACATAGGTTTTAATTATATGTAACCAAATTAAAAAATCTTTTATGGTCTTTTTTGTCTTTTGACTTTATGATGATCTTTTCTATGAAGCAGTTCTTATGCAAATAAACAAAAAACTGAATTTAATTTGTTTCTTGAGTCCCACTTTGCCTAATAGTGAAAGGTCAGCTACTGCAGGTTAATTCAGTCAAATCAGGATATCTCAGTCAATTCAGACATTTTCTTCTTCCTCATCTCCATAATTTTAGGTCAAAGTTCTAAAGGCTATCACATTGCCATACCCTTGTGCGTATGTCTTTGGTTTTTGTCCTCATGTCAGAGTCTGCTAGGAGGCACGATCTTCCACCTGGTCCTTGGTTCTTATTTCTCCACTTTGACATCTGCGGAGTCATTCATGTTCCTTGGTGTCTGGTCACTGGGCCAGGAGGCTTTGAATCTAAAGATTTCCTCTTATCTACTTCCTCGGTGAGGCTTTTCATTTAATGAGAAATTATACTTACTGAATCCTTTCTTTCATGGTGTTTGGATTTTGACAGGTCTTCCCATTTCAATGAAAATAAAAATTATTTCCTTTAATCTTCTAGCTTTTTAATTATTTTTTGTAGACAAGTATTTTATCAATTTTTATTTTATTTTCAGATATGATATACATAATGGATCCAACTTTGTTGTTTTCACAGATGACTGTCTTGTTTCCCAATAACAGTTATTGATTTGAGGACTCATCATTATGTTGTAATAACTATTTGCACTTGAATCTATTTTTGGACTTCCTAATATTGTTCATTGTTCTGCCTATTTATATTCCTGTCAGCAAACTGTTTTGATTATTTAAGCATGTATATTTTTATTTCTGCTAACTAAACTAGTCTACCTTCATGTTCTTTCTTTCTTTTTTTTTTTTCAGAGCACACCCTTCAGCTACTCTTATTCTTCCAACATAAAATGTAGGTGATTACATACTGCAGTATATTAAAATACCTACCTACATACATACATATAGAAAGTCAATGGACTTCTCCATATTAGTTTTTTTCTTCTTTATTTACCAAATGTTATTATTGTATGTAACAGGTTTTTATTAGATGTAACAATTTTATATTTTTTAAAAAGACAACATCTTCGTAAATTGTAGTTAAAACATACTAAAATCATAGAAGGTTAGACTTCATGGAGAATTTTTGTGTGACATAAAATAAACAGGCAATTAAAATAGGATTGATATTATTGCTCAAGCATTGTCAGTTCATGGGTATTCTATACCATGAGCTGTTTTGATTGATGTTACTCTTTCGATTTACTTTGTCGCTGCACCTCCCCTTTTTTTGACTGAGTCAATTAATTGATATTCTTTGTTAAGCTTTAGCTTTTTCTAAAGGTAAGTATTGAAAGGATAATTGCCCACAGGTAATATAATAAATACAACACTGTCAATAAACAAGTTATTGTTGTGCTTAACTTTCATTGAATGCATTTTTATGTACCAGGTACTACTATATTTCTTAATTCTTATACCAAACCTCTGTAATAGGAATTATTATTATTATTCCTATTTTGTAGCTAAGAAATAAAAGATGAGAGAGGTCACATGTTTCAAAATGCACTGCAAGCAACTGGGAGCACTGGGACTTGAACTCATACAATCTGTTTGCAGATGCCATTCTCTTAACCACCATAAAATCCTGTACCAACCCAAAAGTAACTTCCATTATTCCTGATGACTTTTCAGCAAGCACTTCTCATACTAAGACAGGCTCAGCTGTGCTTCCTTCCCTTGGGCTTCATGGTATATCCTTGTGAGCATACAGTTTTAATCCTCTTGAAATTGGCTTGAGCAGGATTTAATTCCTTTTTATCAAACATGCTCCGATGAAGAGGTCAAGAAAGTCTGGGAACTGAAGTCTGCTTGTCTCATTTGTTCTGCCCTCTTTAAACTTTAGAGCAATAAACAGATACTCATACTGTGTTAAAAGGATTCCTTTAGGAAGAATATCTTTAGCTCTGAACTAGAGACAATGGGCACATCTTCCATTTCCAGAAACCAGCATTGAGTCAACTAAGAGTGACACCCTTTGGGAAACAATATAAATAAACTGAGATTTCTCTATTCAAAACTTCATGTTGTTTCATTACTGAGAATTGTGAGACCCAAGGGTCTTTAACTGACACCCAAACACTGCCACTATTGTTTAGAATAGAGGCTTAGTGCATAGGTCTAAATTGGATATGTCACTTCTTCTCAGTGAGAGATCGGAATCGGGGTAAAGTTTCAAACCTTAAAGATCAGTTAGGTTTTGCCACTGGTAATAAGTTTGTTTGATTTTCTTGAAGAAAGAACTAAAATTATCCACTTATGCTTTCTAAAAAAGAAGACAAAGTTGAGGGATGTGAGTTGACTCTGAGTTTCTGAAAGACAGATGTGGAAGAACTGAATACATTGAAGACTGTGACTATGGACTCATTTTATTAGAGCACCTAGTCCTGGGCAGCATATCCAATTTGGGTAAATGATGCAGGAGAAGTAGGAACCTGGTTTTATAGAGTTGGACAACGTTGGAACACACATATATTTTCTTACTTGAATTGATTGGGAGATGTATGTACAGTAACAGTAAAAAGAAATTCCATGTGCCACCTGAGAACACTGAGGAACTTAATTTTAAATTAAGAAATCACATAGCAAGCAGAAAAGTTCAAAAGAATAATTAATGCAGTGGCTATAAAAACATGCCTCCCACAGAAGGCACTCTGACATTACAATTCAGAATAAACTTGTGAATATGGTTCCTGATGAAAGAAAATGTAAAGTCAATAGGAACAACTCTGGGAACCTGTACCAATAACCCAGAAAAAAATACTGACTGGGAAGTACAGCCAAACATATTATAGCTGGCCACATTTATATTGGAAACTTAGTTTACTAAGTTTACCTATGACATGGTCCCTGCCATTTTAAATTCTACATATTTTCTGTCTCCCATTTCAAGTAGGAGAACCTAGAATGACTTGAGTAAAAAAATACAATTAACTCTTGGTTTCTTTCCAAGACTGAGTAGCTCCACTAGATGCCCCTTGAGAATGGAGTCCCCAGTAATTACCATTATAGGGAATGTTTGCTACTACAGAGGACAATACTTAGAACTCCTTGATTCTCCATGCATTGAATTGATTTGATTAGCAGTGCCACCTACTTAAAATGTCCCCAAACTCCAGCTTGAAGAGCCACTATCTTGTCATTATTTTAAAATAAATCTCACATAAGATTTAATTTATCTTTCAGATGTGACAGAAAGCACTCTCAATTCCCCCAGGCATATCCATCTCTCTCAAGGCAGAGTTTGACTTGGCACATCTATGGTTCTTCAGTCATGTGTACAGTCTTGAAAACCTCAATGCACTTCATAAAATATCCTGTTGACATTTTATTATCTACTAATTTTTCTTTTTTAGGGTGAATGAATAAACTCATCTCACAATGTCTGTGAATTATTGCAAAGTCCCAGAAAGCAGAGACTGGATCTAACTTACTGATACTTTATGGCACATTGCCGTGTATAGTCAGGAATTAACTAGTTTTCGGTGACACTGAGGATTTGTATTATAGCAAAGCTTTTTTCTTTACATTCTAATCTAGTGCTTGTTTATTCTGCTTCAGATATATTTAAATTTTAAACTAATCATAGACATATTATGAGTTACTGGCCACTCAATGCAGTCTGATAAAAACCTAGAATTTATTTCCTGTGTGTATTTTTCCTTAATTTCTAAACGCATGTAAAATTTAAAGGAAGTATAACCCACATGGTTTCATTCATTTGTATTGAAATTGTGGAAATGTTCACTTTAAGAGCTCTTTGAAGTTTAAGAAGATTTTTAATAGCCCATTTAAACTTTTTTTATCTCTAAACTAGGATTATATTTTGCCAAGAATTAACAAAGACAAACACCTAAAGGTTAGGGTTCAGCTAGAAATTTCAAACTCTCATATTTCCCTCCATATGTTCAAAACTTAAAAATTCAAAACAAAACCTACTTTCTCTAGTACCAACTGGACAATGAGCAATTAAAATGTGGTAGGTGCCCTCTTTCCTTGACTCTATTTATTCACATATAAAGGTGGGATTTGCTTTTTTATCAATGGTATCTAATAAGCAATATTGTTTTAAAATACACTATTAGAAAACTAAAAACATCATTTGAATATTGACTTAACTGAAGATAATATATGGTATTATTTTATTTTAGTACAGAGTAAAAAACTATTTTTTAAATTAAATTTATTGGTATGAAATTGGTTAATAAGATTACATAGATTTCACGTGTACAATTCTATTACACATCATCTGTATATTGCATTGTGTCAAAACCATTATTTTTATACTGTAAGTGTCTTATTTACATGTTTGTAAGTACCAACAATAAAGAGAAAAATCCAGTTTAGTAGGAAAGGTGGTCAACAAATAGGAAATGATAAAGACCTTACAGAGGTAAAGCACCCTATGCTATTAGACCAAATAGGACACTTTAAGGTCAATGATTCTTGACTAATTAATTGCAAAAGAGTAATCAATATGTATTGTAAGATATGCATTCAGCTTTCCCTTGCTTTTGCTTAATTTGTCATTCTTATTCCCTTCCCTATGCCTCCTGAAGTTGTTCATCTTTTTTCTCTCCAAGTTAGTCCAAAAAATTTAAATGGTAGCATCAGAGCTTGAATGAATGTGGCTCATAATTAACAGAAACATACCATACAATTAGACACACTGGTGGGTAGAATGAGTTACACCCTACATGTCAAAATGTCCATGGTGTGATAGCCACTACAGCTATAAAGCTAGTAGAGAAATAAGATGATCTAGTTAAATTGTATTGTCTTATTGATGCCCATTGCCATTACAAACAATTAAGTTACTAAAGGTAAGTGCATCTGATAAAAAAGATAGAGTAAAATGTGAATAGGAAAAATTTATTTTTTTAGTAACAGTAGGTTTACAACAGTACATAACAGCCACAAAATTAAGTAATGGATAGAAATATCCATCAAACTCCTTTATATATTGTATCCAAATTTCATTCAGCAATAAATTTTTATACTTATCAGTACAACATCTCTGCTTATTGTGAAATTTGGCAACATTTAAATATAGATCTTGGTGACCAATATCTTAAGGAGAAATGGCAGAACTCTCATGTGAGATTTTATAGTGTACATTTTTCTTTAATGATTTTGAGATGGTCAATTTTATTAACTATGAAAAAATTGAAGTTCTGTAACTTTTGGAATCATATTAATAACAGTAAGCTTTCTAGTTATTCGCCTTTTAAGAGTGCCAAAAGTCGTGTATCTAACATAAAATAATTATACTTTTACATATAAAATATATAATTTACTATATAATTCCACGTATTTTGTTTCTATTATCAGAGAAATGATAAACCATACTGCCGTGTACATTGATCTTTGCTCTTAAGAAAAAAACCATTGCAAATCATTGAGCTGAGTCATCTTTCTTCCTGTACTGAGTGTAAAATGGAACATCCACATTTTAAGGTGTTATTTTATTTTTCTCTGCAATATTTTTAGTCTTTTATAATTTACTTTGCAGGTTTTTCCCCCCAAGAAAGCAAGTTTGCACATGCTTAGGAAGTTCAGTCACTTCCTTTTCTTAACCATGTGACTGAAATGGCTCTCTTATGTGCATTAGCAGAATAGCCCTATTTTTTTCTCATCCATATGTTTCTATTACATGTGGGTGAAAAGCACGAAAGGCAAGCATACTGCTCTTAAAAGTGACCTCACTGTGGACATTAGTGCACCTTGGAACTTTCTCAACTACAATTGCCTAGTAACTTAGTGATTACAGAGGACAGAGTCCCTAAGGCATTTTGAACTGAGAGTCCTGATGTGGACTGATTCTGTTCTAAATGAAAAAAATGTGCTCCATGTCAAGATACATGGGTATATTAAAATGGAAATGTTTTCATCTCCGTTTATCTGAGCCATTAAGACCAGAGACTGTACATTCCAAAGTGAACAACTACATAGAATTGTCAAATGCAGGTGACTGTAAGCCTGTCAGGAACCTCTTAAACCTTTACCCATCTCTAGGGTATCAGAACTTTAGGAGTTAAAGATAAGAGGAGAATAAAAATAATTTTTAAAGATAGCTATTGCCTGTGTCTGTGGGTCATGCTTATACAAGTATGTTACTTGGCTAATTCCTTCACCTTCTTTCCTCCAGTACCCGTTGCCCCTCTCCTCTGACAGCCATCAGTCTCTTCCGTGTGTCCATGACTCTGCTTCTATTTTGTTCAACAGTTTATTTTGTTCATTGGATTCTACATATAATTGAGATCATGTGGTGTCTATTTTTCTCTGACTGGCTTATTTCACTTGGCATAAGAATCTCTAGGTCCATCCATGCTGTTGCAAAAGGTAAGATTTCCTTCTTTTTATGGCCATGTAGTGTTCCACTGAGTAAATGTACCACAGCTTTTTTAACCACTCACCTACTGATGGGCACTTGGGTCACTTCCAGGTCTTCACTATTGTAAATAATGCTGCTATGAGTGTTGAGGTGCATATATGAGAGTATTCTTGAATTGGTGTTTCAGGAATCTTAGGATATATTCCTAGAAGTGACCAGAGGAAAAGGGGCTCACTGAGGTTGGGTAGAGGTGGGCAAAGTGAAGAAAAATGGGGACATCTGTAATAGTGTCAACAATAAAAATGGGGTAAAAAAAAAGATAGCTGTTGCTGTGCTATAAGACTCAATACTCTTTTCACTACAAGATTAGTGAAAATGGTTTTAATGAAAATGCAAAGAATTTGATATGTATTCAATAAAGTTAGAAATATGATAGTAGACTAATCTCAGATACCTGGCTGAGAAATTTAAAGAATGAGATGCAGACTCATTAAATGTTACTCAGTCAGCTGGAGCATGTGATGAAGGCCGCTGATTTCTTTGCCAAAGTGGGTTTAGTATAAACCCATTTTCTCACCAATCCATCTTATAGCAACATAATTTTATCAGGTTCTGGGATAAAATCCTGATAAAATTATGTTGACATAGGATGGATTGGTGAGAAAGTATAAACAGTGCATATAGACATTATTTTTGGATGAGAGATTCTATAAGGGGTGCAGAGAAATGTGGCAGGGAAGATGGGCTGGTGGGAAATGACTTGTTAAAAATAAAGATGTGATCTCTTGTGTGTATATATATTTTTATAGGAACAATTCAGTAGGAAAAAAAATAATGATTCAGGAGAAAGGGAGTATGTGATTGCAAAAACAACAGCTTTCTATGCTAAAGGAGACAGGATACAGTGCACAAATAGATTAAATGTCTTTTCCTTAAAATAATGCTATTTTAATTAAATTTATAGTACTATTAATAACATATTTATACCTAAAAAAAAGAGTAAATGACTTGATAACTGGAGGAAGAATCCATCCTTCGAGGAGAAAGGGTAGAGCTCCTGGGATCAAGTCCAAAATCCTGAAGTCAATTATAAAACCTCAAATTATTTTGTCCTTATCTCTAGCCTTACTTATTCCCGTGTTTCTTTCATTGTCTCCTCTGCAAAAATGCTGACATCTTTCGGTTTATTTCACAGTCCCTCATTGTTTTCTTGTCTGTAGGTCTATGCACATGTTATTCCTACTACATCATCCACTCCCTTCATTTAAAAATACATCCCCACTTACCTTTATTACTATGTTCAGCTAATATAATTTGTATTTTAAGACTAGGCTTAAATATCCTATACTGTGGATATCTTTCTTATCCCTAAACTAGAAAAACAGGCTCTAGTTTTGCAAATATACAGCATTATTCTATAACATTTTTCTCATGAACATTTATTTGTTTATATTTCTTACTTCGTTGTCAGCTCCATGTGGGTGATGATTAGGTCTTTCTTTTGACAGGCTGCGTCCTATAACAGTTGACATATATTAGATATTTATTACATTTGCTGACTGACCAACCATCTTGCATGGTCATTATAAGGGAAATTCAACCCTTAGTTTATATTTAATCAAGTATCTAAATCCAGAAAGCTCTATGAACTATGTTTTTTGTATAATGGGAGCTTTTAAACTAGGTCAATTGACACAAAATTTAAGGTGAGTAAGCAACCACTTAGCAGAGAACAGAGCAAGGCAGGAATGAAACAAAGAATAAATGAATGAGAGAAGAGATATCAATAAAGATCTAAAGCATTGGCTAAGGTTTGGCACAAAATTGGCTTAATGGAAGGAATAAAGTCACCCTGCTTTCCAAGGGGAGAAGACAAATTTCCCCACACTCTGTTTCCAATTCAGTCGAAATAACACTGACCTTTTCTTTTTTGTTAACTTGATCATGCTTCAGACTTATGCTCAATTTAGAGAACTTGATTACTCTTAAAGACAGTTTGGCAATAGCATTTTCCATCTTGCTCCCATTAACTGAGTATATCTGCTTTATATTATTTTTTCCAAATTTGTTTTTAGAAAATGAATGCCAACCAATTTTCTAATATAAATATTAAGTTTTTGTTTTCCTTCTGTATTTCTGACATAGCTACCTTTTTCAAATTGTCCTTGAGAAATCATTCAATATTCAATCCATATTTTGTGCATATGGTAAATATTTGAGAGCTTAATACATAAAAGGCATTCTTCTTGGTATAGGGGAGTATAGAGGACATTTATTCCCTTCATAGTAATACAAATAGGTGTATAATTAATTATAAAATACAACAGAGGGTGATCAGAACTGCTGGAAGATTGGAAGTGGTGTGCCTTTGGAGCACAGATGAAGGAATAATAAATTGTCTCCAGAGAACTGAACAAGATCATAGAATTTTGAGTGAGGCTTATGCTAAGAGTACTGGCTTACAGGATTCAAGCAGAAAGAAAGGCATGATTTCCAGTACAGAGGTATCTTCAGACTTTGATTCAACCTGATAAGCATCATCATCTCTAAGGTTTTTAGAAGTTAATATTTAAACTGTCTTTGGATATGTGACTTCTCTGGTGTGACAGAAAGACTGTGTCACAAAGAAGAAAGATTGAGGACATGAGGCAGGAAAAAGAAGCTAGAGCCAAAGTGCACAGGCTCTCTAAAACTTAAAATTTTACTCTGTATGTGATATAAGGTAATTAAAGTTTAGATTTTAAAATATAACTAATTTGCAAAATTGGTTGATAAGAGTGAGAAAGAGTGAGCCCAGTGACATGACCATAGTCTAGGAAAGGGAGAAAGAGCCTTGAACTTTGGAAAAAAGAAACCCCCATTCAGCCCTGGCCAGTGTGGCTCAGCTGACTGGACCATCATCCCATAAACTGAAAGGTTGCGAGTTCAATTGTCAGTTCATGTCTCTCTTTCTCTCTCTCTCCCCCACCTTTCCATCCCCCCTCTTTAAAATCAATAATCATGTCCATTGTTGAGGAAAAAAAAAGAAACTCCATGCATTTACTATATTCCTACTGGACATGCGGCAATGAGGTGGATGCTTTATAGAATGTCTGAGCCAAGGCAACTGTAGCTGCAGGGAGTCGTACTACTTTGCTAAAAAGGGAAAGTATAGTAATTTTTATTTTATAAAATTTCTGAACTCCACTAATTTCAGCATGTTTGGAGAAATCACCAAAACATGAAATAGCCTGATAGGATTTAGGTGAAATTTTTGTTCCGGAGTGTTTATGTTTAGACTTTGGTTCAACCTGATAAGTATCATCCTCTCTAAGGTTTTTAGTAGTTAATATTTAAATAATCAGGCTGAATGCTTGCATTATATTTAAGTGGTATATTTTTAGGATCTATTGCCAAAATCAGAGCAAAGGCAGAGGATCAAGTATGATGCAATCCTTTTGTGTGTATGTATAATGATAGTACAATTCATCAGGCAAAAGCTTCAGGTTTATTTTCAAATTATTTGGAATGGTCTTGGATATAAGACTTTTTTTTTCTTCTCAATGTATTTCTCTTACAATAGAGAGCTGGCTTTGTATTGATAAATGAATCAGGAAAGAAAACCTTGGGTAAGTCCGATGAAGTGCTAAAGCAGCTTACCAGTGCTCCTATAAAGATGAATAAAGGGCATTAAAAAATCCTTCCGGGGCATTTCCCAAGCAGTGCGCTCTCATGTTAGAGAGGACCACTTATCTGCCTGGCTCATTTTCTCGCATTAGTTTCTGGCATCATAACTCCATCTAACGAATTGTTTATGTTTAGCAATTTCTGATTTCCTCTCCTGGCATAAAATATTCTGAGCTCTCCTATAGGTTAAAATATTTCTTATATTCCTGCTTCTTTTTAACTTAAGATAGTACTTGAGGCAGAGACAAGATAATAGGTTTTAAACATCTGAAAGAGGCAGTATCACTCTAGTTTATACTCACCATTTAAAAATGAGTCTTCCTATGAGTTGTTGCATTGTTTACCCTTTAACTGAAATGTACATCTATAGCGAAGTCAATTTTTCTACATAGAATAAGATAAAATTGTTAAAATATGATTAATTTTTGATATACCTTTGTTTAAAATATTCTGCTGTGACAAAAGCAGCATCTTCCAAGAGATAGCTTTTCAATTTTTCCTGACAAATTTAGTTTTAAAAGTTGCAACTTCTAATTAAGTTGTTACTAGTGAATTATAATTTTTATCCTGTAGAAACAGAGAGTATTAATCATTTTGAAGTGCAATACTAAAAGGTTTCATTTTTACCAGTGGGGAAAGTTTGAGAGCAATAATTAGCATATGCAGATATTAGGGGATAAAATATTAAATATGAAGAATTAATGACTTCCAGTCAACCTTCTAAGGCGATGGAGCCCAAAGAGGATCCCTGAATAACAAAGTAGACCAGTGGGTGGGGCTGTGAATGGCAGAAGCTGAGAGATAGCCAAACTAGTACCAGAAATAAATGGTTGGGAAAATATGGAGGCAAATAAGAAGGCCAAACTCCGCCCAAGAGGTGTTGAAAGTATTCCAAGAAAGCTAAATTCTGCAGGCAGAATGAGACTACGGAAGAGATAATAGTGACTCTTTGAGGAGTGGATGTTGGGAAAAAGAGTTTTAAAAGGGATTTTTAATGGACTTGTGTTTTATATGTGCTCTAACCCTCTCCTGTCCTGTGATAGCTTCAGAAAAATCTTCATTTCATTTTTTAAAAAATAATTGAAATTTATTATCTCACTGTTCTGGAGGCTAGAAGTTCAAAATCAAGGTATTGGCAGGGCCATGGTTGCCCTGAGGACCATAGCGGAAGATCCTTTCCTGCTTCTTTCATCTTCTAGTTGTTGTGGCAATCCCTGGTGTTCCTTGGCTTGTAAGCAATACCACTCCAATCCCTGCCACCATGGTCACATGAAATCTTCCCTGTGTGTCTTTCTCTGTGTCCAAAATACCCTTTCTTTGTAAGAACACAAGTCATTGGGTTAGGACCCACCTAACCCAGCATGACCTCATCTTAACTTGATTTTGTCTGCAAAACCTTATCTCTAAATAAGGTCACATTCACAAGCACTGGGGGTTAGGATATACCTTTTTAAAAAGTATATTTTATTGATTATGCTATTACGGTTGTCCCATTTTTCCCCTTTGCTCCCCTCTACCTGGATCCTATATCCATGGATCATATATATGAGCACGTTGATTTCTCCTTTTCCCCTACTATTAACAACCCCTTGCCTATTTTCTACCTACCAATCATACTTCTTATTCCCTGTACCATTTCCCCTACTCTTCCCCACCTCTCCCCTGCAGATAACCCTACATGCAATCTCCATTTCTGTGATCCTGTTCCCATTCTAGTTGTTTGCTTAGTTTGTTTGTGTTTTTGTTTTAGGTTTGTGTTTTTTAACTTTTTATTTACTTGTAAGGGTGTAAATATTTTTGTCCCATTTATTAAGGTATTATTTATATACAATAAACATGACTAATTTTAAGCATGGGTGTAGTAGATGGTGTGGAACAATTGCCTGATGCTTCTTTGCCTCAACTCGTGATGACTCAGAAGGGTCACTCCTGCCCTGGAGCTCCCAGGGGATCCACTGAAGTAAAGTTATTATAACTAAACTGCAGTTTAACTTTTTTTTCCTTCTCGATCCTGCTTTCTTCACAGTCTGACGGGGTGGTCCTCAGTGTGCTACCAATATACTACCTGTACACAAATCTCTACTGCATTTTGTTTCCAGGAGAACATTGCCTAAGAGAGTTGGTATCAGGGATGGTCCTATGGCAGTCGACTCTAAAACAAGAATTGGAGGTTTGTCACCTGCCAGCAAGGTGACAATGAACACCCATATCCGATGGTCAGCAGACTACCCAGAGCCCTTGAGATTCTCTAATGAAGTAATTGAGAAACCCCACTGGTGATAAATGGAGACAAATACCCATGAAAGGTACATAATGCCTGGTGGAACATCTCAAGAGAGATATTAGGAAAGTTGTAATTTTAGGAACTATGAAATGGGCTGATCGTTACTGCCAGCTATGAAAGCATTGGAGAAAAAAATGCTGGAGGTCAATGCTCACCAATTTAAGGGGAAATGTGAAAGTCAGATATTCCTTTGGTTGCCAGTAAGGAGGCTCCTACCACCTGTAGCGAGAGGGCAGAAAAAAATGACCAGGCCCAGGATTTAATTATAGAGCTCTAGAGGGGTTTGAAACCTGAACCTTGTCATGTTTTCTACACCAAGATTAGGCACTGGTTGGTTTGAAACAGAGACTTGAGATTTGAGATAGGGGTATCGAGGTTTATGAGTTTGAGATCTCTGAAACTCTAGATCTCCCAGAATCCCCTGAATATGCAGAAGTCACTCAATCCCTTAGTTAAACATTAATTTTGCCCCTTGCTTAGAGGCAATGCAGAGGCCTCGGCTTTGCATAACAGAATGTATCCTTCCTTCCCTACCTGGCCACCAGACCCACAATTGGGGTCACATGCAGCATAACCCAGGAAAGGATTACACTCCAAGGAAGCATCAGATTCTAGGAAAATATACTAGAAAAAGAAGAGAGAAGAGATAGGGGTGCAGGATCAAGGAGACAGGCAGAAAGTTGGATAACAAAGAGTTATCCCACAAAATAAGGTTTAATATTTCAGCAAGGACCCTGTGAAACAGTGCACATAAGCTACTGGGATGCTCTTGGAAGTTTGGAAAAAGGGATGACCTAAAATACATGAGGAAGGGCTGTCTTAGTTTGCTCAGGCCAGTATAACAAAATATCATGGACTGGGTGTCTGAAACAGCAGGCAAGTCCAAGACTGAAATACTGTCAGGATCATTTCTTGGTGAGAGCTCCCTTCCTGGCTGTCCGACCTCTGCCTTCCTGCCGTTTCCCTCTCATGTCAGAGAGGAAGCTCTTGTGACTCTTCATTTCCTCATTAGGCAACCAATCCCGTTATGAGTGCTCCACCCTCATGATCTCATCGAAATCTATCTCCCAAAGGCCCCACCTCCTAATAACAACACTTTGGAGACAAAGGCTTCAACAGGGATGGGGAGGGGACGCAAACATTCATTTTCTAACAGTCTCTAAAGGCTCAGACAGGTGTGTGTGCTGTAATGGCCACACTAGATACGGAGGAAAAACCCATCAGCCATCTGTGTTCCTGCGAGGGCCCCAAGGACCATCTATTTATCAAAGCAGAAAAGAGCACGTTAGTGAGAGTGAGCCAGAGTCACTGAGAAACCCCTTGCTCTTTGTCCTCTATAGGCCGGGCTCATTGTGGAAAATGCCGATTCAGAGCAGAGGCCCTGGAGAGCAGCGGGGAGCCCGAGAACACTGAGTCCAGCTGGTAGCAGTTAGCCATCAGAATTCAGGTGGGAGCCATTAGCGTAGTGACTAGCAAGGCCCGGGTGGCAGCCTGTGACCCTGACCCACAGAGAGCCATTGCAAAATAGAGCACACTGTTCTGGGGCGCAAGATGGTAGGGGAGCCAACAGGAATGGTGCTTAATTTATGCAATAAAGTAACTGAAGATGCATAATGAGGATGCTGAGGGCCGCTTTGGCAATAAAACGTCACATTCTCAGGCCCCATTTCCAGACATGAGGCAGGTCTACTACTGGAATCTACTGACTAAGGAGACACACCATGTGCCCGTAAGGAGGGACTCTACAACAGGACTGTAAGTGTGTACAAAAGTGACACCTCAGTGTTCTTCTGAACAAACTTATGACCACCTACTTGGCAGTTATATACTGGGAGAAAGGGGAATAGGGATTTTAGAACTAGGACCCAGGGCCGAATTGATAGTGATAACCCAGGTCACTTGTTCAGTGGTGCTTGCGGACTGAGTGTTAGATGGAGTCTTGGCCAGCCTGGCTCATAGTGTGTCTACTAAGTCCACAGACCCACCAAGTGTGTTTTCTCTGGTCCCTGACAATTCCTGAAGTTCTGGAAAAATAGAGCTTAGGGTGCATTTTACGGAGTACGGCTGCAAGGTCAGCTCAGAGAAGGTACCTTGTCATTCTCCACGAGGACATGGTATGCATCCTAAATTATTGAATATTATTTTGTAGTGTGTACCCGAATGATAAAATAGTGCATGGCTGCTGGAACCACGAGCTAGAAGTACTGTCATGGCACTCCCAGTGAGGTATTTGGGGAAACTGGAGATGATTTTTTGCCTCCCCTCCTGGTTCAGGGGTGAGGTGGGGGGAAATTTGTCAATGCTTAGATATTTTTGGTTGTCACAACTGAAGGATGCTACTGGAAACTGTGCCTGTAAGCAAGACAACACATAATGAAACCACTTTTACCATAGGCTCACGGATATAAACAAGACTTTGCTATGACATATTTCTGGTCACAAAAACATCACCAACTTTCTAAATAAAGACCCAAAACACTTCTAATATTAAACATGAAATGTGAGCTGCACGTACTTTTAAGAAAGATTAGTGAAAGCAAGTTAGATAATTCTTGTCCAACCTGTTTATTCCAGTTCAAGGTCTGGGTGGCCAGGGCCTCTCCCGGCAACTCAGAGAGCAAGGTGGGAGGCCACCTTGGACAGGACACCCATTCATGGCAGGGTGCACACACACACACACTCAGACTGGGACAATTCGGACACACCAATTCGCCTCACATACACATCTACACGTCTACACATCTACACACAACCAGAGCTCCTGGAGAAAACCCATGCAGACATGGAGGGAGTGTGCAAACTCCACACAGACATTAGCTGCAACAGAGAATCAATTTTTTTTTCTCATCAACATTAAAACGAAATTACATGGAGTGAAATGACATTATTCAAGGACTTGCCTTACTTTGGATTGAGAGGACAGTCGAGGGAGAGTGTGTGTACTGATTGAGCACTCCCTTCCCCAGCAGGCTTCTCTTTTACGTGCCTAATCCTCAGGAGTGCTTAACTTGATTAGCTTTCTTTAAAGTTTCAGAGACTATTAGATAGTAGAAAAATTAATTGGAAATTGGACTCGGACCTACCTCATTGAGTTCTTCACATTATGGATCATATTTTATAACTTTTTATTCACTGGAATTAATAGAGGAATTTTTTTAAAAAGTAAGATTCCTATGGAAATTCCAATTCAGTAAGTGAGGTACGGAACCCCAAAATTTGGGTTTTAAGCCAGTTTCCTAGTTCCTTTCTATTTAAAGTGTGATCCTTGGACAAGCAGCATTGGTATCACTGGGAAACTTTGAAAACTGAGAATCTCAGGCTCCACCCTAAACCTTCTGAAGTATTTTAGTAATATCCCCAGGTATTTTTTATGCACACTAAAATTGAGAAGCACTGATATATGGAGTCAAATAAACACCCAAGTTCGTTAACCTGATGATGAATGGTCAGGGAAGGCTTGGCAGTAAGACATCATTTTTTATTACGACTTGGTTGCATGTGCCTCAAACATGTTTGGTTTATTATCTGTTTTATCAGAATGACCCATGTGTAATTAAATTTGGAGAACTGGTTACCAGTAAAAATAATCTTAGTTCTAGCAGGAACCTATGTCATAACCACAGAAGCAATAACTATTCTACACAATCCTCCTCTATAGGATATTTATGACCATGTATAATATGGAACATATCAAGATATCTGCAGAACTACTTGAGTGAACTAAAGTGGAGGAGCTAAATTACAACACTAACAAAAACTACTGGGACCTAACTCAAAGCAACATATCTTAGCTTTGCTATATCTGGCAGTAGTAGCAGCAACCGAATCAAGTTAGTTGAAGGCTCTTTATACCACACAAATCTAAAAAGATCAAGAAGCCAAGAGCAACAGATGTTGAGTTTTCAGCCATAAACCCCTGTAGCATCTATTCATGTTTATAAACTGCTAAAGAAGTATTTTTCATGCATCCCAAAGTATTATAGTACCAATATAATAAGTCCCATGTTCTATTACAAAGAAACAAAATAAACAAATAAAAAGCAATAAGCACTTAAAAACAGTGTGCTAGAATCAGTTTTTAAAATCACTTCAATAGGATCAAAATGTCATTGTATGATCAAATTCTGGCATGTTTCAGGAGAATAATTAGCACAACCACTCTATACCTGATAATAACATCATAAAATCTGACAAATCACAGATGGAATCCTACTGGAAGATGAAGAGAGAGGCAGAGAATGAAACTGCTTAGTTTTGTTTGCATCATGAAAGGGTTTAAAGATGTGTGTTAACTGATCTGGAAGTAAATCTTCATATATGTGGCCATGTTCTTATATTCAAGTTTCTTAATGGCTGGCATCATATGATTTATTTATACAGAAGTAACTTAATGTCAACTTGGTTCTCTACTCACACTAAGGAATGTACATTTCCCTAAAGGCAGAAGACATAAGTGACCTGTGTGGTCTAATTTTTCACGAGACCACATGTGCTTTAAGCTCCTGAAGAAGCTGCTTTCCTTTGTTAGGCAGGGTTTGTAGCCATTCCTGTGAGTTGGGAGAGATTGAAGTGGTTCCTGTGCCAGGAGTTCATCAGAAGATGAGGCACAGAGAAGTGTGGAAACTTTTTGAGAAATTGCCATCCACTCAAGAAAAGAGACAAATGGAGGCATTGACAGTTCTGGTCAGGAGACGGTGTTAGTACCACTTGTATACATCATCTATTTTTATACATTTAGAAATCATTCACAAGAAAAAGGTTTTCAATAAATAAGTACTATAGCAAACAACACATTTACTTGATAAGAAATAGTAACATCAACATCGGGTAGTTGAAAGGGAAATATGGTACCAAAAGAGCTTCATGTTATTTAAGATGAAGTGTCTAGGGAATACAGTCAATACTATGGTACCGTTATGTATGGTAACAGGTGGGTACTGGAAATACTGGGGGTGGGAACACTTTGTAAGGTATATAATTGCCTAACCACTATGCTGTGCATCTGAAATTAACACTGAGAGATGTCAAATATGAAGTGTAATTGAAAAATAAAGATGAAGTCTAGCTTTTGAGAGGCTGTTTTTTATAGAAAAATAAATTAGGGTTGTACAATCATGGATTTAATGCAGGGGTAATAACTTCTAGTCAGAAAAGGATACTGGCACTTTTTTTTATTATTGTAGAGTTTATGTAGATTCAGGTGGATTCTTCTCTGCAGTGACATCAAATATGAGTTTTTAAATTTATATTTATTTATTTATTTAAAATTTATTGTTGTTCGGTTGCAGTTGTCCCGCCTTTTTCTCCATTGCTCACCCCTACTCTGTCCCCCCTCACTCCCACAGCCAATCCCCCCACATTGTCCATGCCCATGAGTTCTCTTGATTCTTTCATTACACTAAATTGCCACAGCCTGCAAAAGAGCTTTGATATATTTATTAAAACAAAGTCCCCCAAATACATTTCTAGTGAGATAAGCCCTGCTGCCTTCAAATAATAAGTGTCCCATATAATACAGACACACATACTTACATACATGCACACATGCAAGTATACATGTAAACATATGTTCTGGAGTATAAACTTACCCAGGAAAATACCTAGGAGAACACGAAGCACATATCAACTGACTGTGGTGGTTTTCGACACGGGATGCCCACTGAGATCACCAGGGCACTTTAAAAACTGTTGATGTCTAGGCCACTGATGGTGATTAAATCCCAGTGATGCTGATTTCACTGGCCTATGCTTTTGGATTTTTTTCAAAGCTTCCCAGGTGGTTCAAATATACACCTAAAAAAGTAAGCAGCTATGGGCTAAATTGATCACAAAGTGTTTTGACTTTCCTTCCTTTGAAAAAACATAGCAGACAGCCTTCTGTTTCTCAGATTTGTATCCCTCTTTCCAAACAAACCACTGACCCAATCATGGAGGCTTTTTCTCCTCTAGGACTGTCTTGACTATAGTTTGGGCGGAGAAAAGGGAGAAGAAAATCACCATAGAATGTAGTTGCATAAATGATGGTGGCTCTGTCTTGGTCACACTCTCCCCACCATTTCTCCAGGTGCCTACACATATTAGCTGCTCAGTAAAATATTTATTGAATGACTGGATGAATGAATGTTGCTGTTGGTTACTTTGGTTCCAGCCTTGTCTCCCAAGATGCTCCACTTCACTTTTGGCCAAGAGTGGCAGGATTCTCTGCTCTCTATTCTACGTCCTTTGCTACGTGTTCCAATCTCTGTCATTGGAACTGGAGAACAGATTTTTGAGGTGGCTGCCTTGCTGACAGTGTTCTCCCACATCACTGGGAAACGCTCCAAATCTAGAGCATCAGGCCCCTGCTCCTTGGCTTACTGCTTGAGGATGGGGCAACTAGCCCCAGAGAGCCGATTTTATTTATATTTATTTGGTAGTAGAAATTGAGTTTGGAAGTAATGACTCTTAAAGGTGGAGTGTCTCGTTTTCAGAGTTTTTGGTTGCAAAAAAGAAACCAAAGAAAGTTGCCTGTGAAAATATAGTTGAATTATACCACGTGAATAACTCAAATAGAGATCCGATACCACATAACACCACTAAGCGATCGTGAGCTGCACCACCCTCTCAGGCTTGCCACCACCAAACTTTGAAGTTTCATAGTGCTCAGCTCCAAAGCTGCCATCACTTGAAGACAATGGCAAAAACTGACAAATAAATGCTCTTTGTATTTGGGGGTCAATCTCTAAGATTCAAAGTTCTAGATATGACAATTATATGTATGAAATTTTGGGGGAAAAAGCACCTATATTTAATATTTTAAATAGCTGTTGACTGTGAGACTATAAATCACATTATATCAGTTCAGGAATTCTGTCTATTTTAACTGTTATATAAATTGCATGAGTTAGGTCATAGCTCAACTGACTCCTGTCTTTCAAGGGCTTATCACCGTACTCAGAATTTAAAATCTTTGTATCCTCAAGACCCTCTAGTCTGACACCCAACCACGTCTCTTGAACAAGAGGCCATTTTCTGCTGCATTTCCTCTTGCTCAGATAGTGTTAATGTACTTTGTTCCCTTGAATAACCAAAGGGATTGCTTCATTTGTCTCTTTTCAAATATAAACACATGATAGAGTCCTTCTCTACCCAGGGGTGAAAATTAATACCAATATGACATCTTACATACTCACTATCAATTTCTGTTTCAATATGCACACGCTCACAGGAACATAAACTCTAATTTAACAACTTTTATTTTCACTGTAGTATCCTATATATGTATAAAATTACTAATTTATAGTATATGTTCAATAAATGTTGGCTGAATGCCAAGCAATATGGCAACAGAAGATCACAAGAGAGAATTTTTTAAGATGTAAGTCTCAGGATCTTTGGATACCCATGCTTCTCAACATTCTAAATACTTTAGTTTTATAATCAGAGAACCCGATGATTCAATCAATGAATGTGGTACTACAGTCAGATTGAATGCCAGATAGATTTTTTTCTGGATGATAAATAATTTTTGATGTACATGTAATGCACTTATTTGGAAAAATTACATATAAATATACATAACTAACTTTCACCTGTAGTGTTTTTACTATTTGACTAGCAAATTATGGCCTAAAATCAAAAGAGAAAAGGGAAATTTTCATTTGTATTTACTATCTTATTTGCTTTATCAGAATATGCCACAAGTTAAAATAGAGTGAGATATTTACGTATAAAAATCAGGTTATGTTCTGAGAAAATTTATGTCACAAAAATTTACCAAGCATTAACTAATAGAAGACTCTTGAAAAATTGGGGCTTATAAAGAGATTTTAGATAATGCCTCAGTTCAGGTAGCTTAAAATATATTTGTGGAGCTAATACATGCATAGACAAAGAAAATTACAGTGCAAGGTAGAAAGTGACAAATTAATGATAGAGAAAGCAAGTTAACCTCTGATCAGAGACAACAGCCTGCAGTCTGAAAAGACTTTTTAAGGAGGTAGGAGAGTGGTAATGGAATATAAATATTTTCCCAAATTATGCCAAATGAAAGCCAACTTAAGAAATTTATGCATATTGCCCTGGCTGGTGTAGCTCAGTGGACTGAGTGCTGGCCTGCGAACCAAAAGGTTGCTGAGTCAATTCTCAGTCAGGTCACAAGCCTGGATTGTGGGCCAGGTCCCCAGTGGCGGGCACATGAGAGGCAACTGCCCCACATTGATGTTTCTCTCTCTCTCTTTCTCCTTCCCTTCTCCTCTCTCTAAAAATAAATAAATAAAATCTTTTTAAAAAGAAATTTATGCATATTAACTATTCAAAGTTGAATTAGAAAAAAATAATGAATAACATAAATAAACTTTCTAATTCAGCCAGGATCACATATAAACTCCAAGTGATTAATTGACTCCCACAAAAGACATAATAATTCCTATTTACTCCAGACATAAAAAGTTATTGCATGCACAGCTTCTCTTTTGAAGACGAACACATATCTTTAATGTTTTAAATGCCTGCTGAGTTGGCTATAACTCACAGGTAGAAACCATGTTTATTGTTTCTAATGAATCCCCCAAAGTGATGACATGTCAGAATAATGTGAACAAATAGCCCTTTTAATGCTTACAATAGTGAATGGGGTTGAGCTATTAGCATTCCGGATCGGACTGAAAAGGAAACTAATCAAAAGCTTCATGGATCAGTTACATCAACACAACTTCAAATTTGATCCTTGTTTTTCAAGGAATCTGAAAATTTGACACCCCCCGGTGTCAAGCTATATTATGTTGCTATCTTTTTATTAAAATTCCTAATGATTGTAATAAGACGGTTCTTTTTTAGAAACTGCTTTATTATATATCCACTCCAATCTATTTGCTGTACTATTTCTACACTACATTGTCATTTTCACCAGCTTATTTTAGAACTGTTTCTTTTCATTTTCTTCCAGGCCTCCCTCAGCCCCAAGCCCCAGTCCCCATACCCCTGTACATCACAGCAGTACATGAGCAAATAAATTTTTTTCATTTTTCCTATAATAAGTATTAGCATTAGGTAAGGCTCAGGTATGCATTAATCAGTAAGAATCACTTTAGATACTAAATATAATGTTTTATGGAAATATAAACTCAAAATTATCAGAAGACTTGATTTGTACCCAGCTCCCTTCAAGTTACAAAAAACATTTGTCTACAACTCCAAATGAATAATTTTTACATTTGTAAAAATGTAAAAAATGTAAAATGTAAAAATGTAAAAGTCATATAAAATTTTCCCTTGTCCTTCTCTTACTGCTTCTCATATAATTTTTCACAAATCTGGCTGATATTCCAAACCACAGGTAGAGACAAAGGACAAGTAGGGTCAAGAGACTGTAAAAGCCTAGCACTTAAGAGATTAAATCAAATTGAAAATTCTCAAAAGAGAAAGGGAGGTTCTGGTTCAAAACGGTGACAAAATAGACCCTGAAGTCACCAACCATGGACATACCAAGTCTACAGCTACACACGGAACAATTTCCTCTGAAAAAGTCTAAAAGCTAGCTAAGCAAAAACTACTACAAATTGGGCAAACAAATCCTGTAGAAGGAGCTGGAACACGATCTCACCATAAACCCACTCTCAGCATCATGACCCACAATCGTGAGGGAACATGCCCAGGACCCAGAGTTTCTGCCTGAGCAGATGCCTCTTCAAATGGCACTGGGAAAATTAGGAGGCCACATGAGGAAGAATGAAACTAGACTATGGTTGTCCCCATGTGCAAAAATTAACTCAAAATATATCAAAGACCTAAATAGAAGACCTGAAACAGTAAATTACATAGAAGAAAACCTGGGAACTAAACTTATGTACTTTGCTATTAGAGAGCAATTTATGAATTTGACTCCAAAAGGCAAGGAGAGTAATAGCAAAAATAAATGAATGGGACTACATATAACAAACTAAAAATGCAAATCAAAGCTACAGTGAGATACCACCTCACACCTGGGTATCAGCAAGGCAATACCCAGTGTCAGAGAGGCTGTGGAGAAAAAGGAACCCTTTTTCACTGCTGGTGGGAACGTAAACTGGTACAGCCACTGTGGAAAACCATATGGAGGTTCCTCAAAAAATTAAGAACAGAGTTGTTACATGACCCAGACACCCACTTCTGGGTATCTACCTGAATAATTTGAAAACATTTATTCACAAATATATGCACCCCTATGTTCATTGCAGCATTATTCACAGTGGCCAAGACATGGAAACAGCCAAAGTGTCCTTTGATAGATGACTGGAAAAAGAAGATGTGATACATACATACAATGGAATACTACTCAGCCATAAGAAAAGATAAAATACTGTCATTTGTGTCAAGGTAGATGAACCTTGAGAATATCGTGCTAAGCAAAATAAGTTAGACAAAAAAAGCTAAGAACCATATGATTTCACTTATATGTGGGATATATAAAACTGAAAGCAATAAATGAACAAACAAGAAAAACAAACAAGCAAAAGCCCATAGACACAGACAACAAGAAAGAGGGGGGTTGGGGAGAGCAGTAAAGGGAGTCAAGAATATGTTGATGGAAAAAAAAATAGACTTTGTGGGTGGTCACATAATTCAATCTATAGATGATGTAGCATAGAATTGTACACTGGAAACCTATATAATTTTTATTAATCAATGTCACTCCAATAAATTTAATGAAAAAAATAAAGTAAGTAGGTTAAAAATTTTAAAAAGGAGAGCTGCTCTCAGGAAACAGAGGCCAGTGAACACCTTCTTTGCACTCACCTCTACCTCTCTCCACCTGGCCAATGTCTCCGAAAAAGAAAGTCATACTATGTCTGGCACTCCGATTTTTGTGGTTGCCATCAGGGCAGAAAAATGGCCTGACTCTGGTGGCAAACATTCAGATTTTGGGGAACACTATAAAGGCTTTATAAGGACACCAATTACAATATTTAGGCATTTCAAAATTATAGTATTTAATGTGTTAAGACATCTTATTTAGGAATTTCCAAACTTCTCCATATCCTAAAACATTTTTCAAAGATATTTTAGAACTTTCACTGGAGGGAAAGGTGGGGTAAGAGTGGCAGTGAATAGGGAACTTTTCAAACCCTGAATCTTGCTGCAACCAGAAGAGACCCATTCTATTTCTTCCAATATTGGGCTTACCTGTTGAATTTTATTTAAGGAGAGGGCTTCTGTCAGTTTTGTACTTCTAGAAGTCATAGGCCAATATGAAACTAAGACTGTATGATATTGATCG
Source organism: Mormoops blainvillei (assembly GCA_004026545.1). NCBI lineage: Eukaryota > Metazoa > Chordata > Mammalia > Chiroptera > Mormoopidae > Mormoops > Mormoops blainvillei. Next base: position 209,328 of record PVJD01001323.1, read on the forward strand.
GGGAAAATACCTGTGAAGGATAAAGGTAAAATGGAACAGGAAGAGACTGAATGCGATATCTGAATCCTCAGAGAAGCAGATGCCAAGGTGAAATTTAAAATATCAGGATTTTATCATGGAAATGCCTGTGTGAAAAAAAATGGGCAGGTGTTTGGATAAAGCAGGGGCAGCCGTTGGACAGTGATATAAATCTTATCCTCAAGGAGCAAGAGAGGGAAGGCTTAATGGAAATATTTCAGAGGGTCAGCAAGATTTTCTTGGAGTTCTCAAGATAACACCGGCCCTCAGAGGACTCCTATGTCTACCAAGAGTAGGTCTGCCTTAACATCGCTCAGTCATTGGTGGGCAGCATCCCATGGAAGGTGTAGCCTTCTTGCAATCTTGGCAATGGATGCCAGAGCATAACAGATAGGGCCCTTGGTCAGTTAATTCTATCTGTAGTTGGAGGTCTGTGAACAGTCTCATGGCTGCCACATGGGTGAGCGCCAGACTCTAATGTTGATCTAATAACACCTGTGAAGAAAGGAGGGTAAGGAAAAAGGATTGCGTGATAAAAGCGTCGAATAACCCTGCCTACCTGAGAAACTCCCATTAGCCTGATGGAGAAACTGAGCAACATTACCTTATAAAGGAAACTACCTTCATTAGGCACAAATGATTCAGTTCTTGTAATCCCACTGTTCTCAGTCTTTGGGAGTAGACCAACAAGAAAGTGGCCTTGGCATAAACCCCACATTGGATTTTAAAGATGCTGCAGCTGGGAGCTGTCAGCTAACTACATTCTTTGGAGAAATTTTTTTCCTTGAAGGGAGATCTGGATGGTGCACTTTCATGGCTTGCCACAGAATTTTATGAATAAAACTGTTTGAAAATAATGTACCTAATAAATCCCTTATTTTACAGATGGTGAAGTTTAATAACTAAATAAAATGAAGTTCCAAGGTTGAACAGTTAGCTGTCTAATAGCCAAGACTAAACCCAAAATATCTTTATCCTCTATCCAGAATTATTTCTACCATACTTCCATGTATTTCCAGGATTCGGTTCTGCAATATAACCAATAATTTACTTTTATAACTAAAGCCTTCAAATAATTACAGGAGGAAGACGAATCCCAGTGTGGTTTGCATCCTACCTTAACCTTTGTTTTCTTTCTTTCCAGATTTTGAAATTGTTACTGAAATTCTCATTCAGCTAGCAGAACCTTAAGGTCAATAGGTAAAGATCATGCTTTTATTTATTTATTTATTTTAGAAAAACAATTTCTGTTGGTTTGCAAATGAAGAAATAAAACCATAGGTAGAATTAAATTGTCTGACTTGGTCTGAATAGGTCCGAAGGATACAGGATAGTCCAATTTGTCTAATCAAAAAAGCGTCAAAGGAAACTGCTCACCTTTGGCGTGTGCATATTTTCATATATTTGAAGATGTTCCTGTTGGTAACACTCCTTGTTATCTGTTAACAAAAAGAGAGTCATAAAAATAAGTTATCGATGGTCCATTAACCAGTACCTACTCTTCAAGGACCGCTTCTGGAATTTGAAATCATGATTTGTAAAAATACTTTACAGTATTTTATTTTCTTTTTTTAAAATTTGAGACAAATAAATACAAAGAATGTTGAACTTTAAATAGAGCAAATTCAAAAAATAAAATTTAGCCCTGGCTGGTGTGGCTCAGTGGATTTAGCATCGGCCTGTGAACCAAAGGGTTGAAGGTTTGATTCCCCAGTCAGGGCACATGACTGGTTGCAGGCCAGGTCCTCAGTAGGGGGCATGTGAGAGGCAAACATACCTTGATGTTTCTCTCCCTCTCTTTCTCCCTCCCTTCCCTTCTATCTAAAAATTAAATAAAATTTTTTAAAAAGCGAAAATTTAATTTAAAAAGGTAAATTTTGGGACTATTACTTCTGTTATATTTATAGTCCCTCAATATACCTAGTTGAAAAAGGGTATATCTCCATATTTTTGTCTTTTCTCTTAATTTTTTCAGTGGTAAAACAGTATAAATCTTATTTGTTTACTAAGTTTCACTTCCTTTTATGTATGCTAGACTAAAATGTATAATATATTATGAAAATATAAAATATCTTAGCTCCCTGATGAGGGCTTTCCTGGTGGTATGTTAAGTGGTGTCTTCTGCTTATTGTCAGAAGAAAATGCAATGAAACCAGTCAGCAACATAAAGTGAGACTGAGATGAGCTATGTCAAAAGAGCCAAATTTATAAGAGGATATGCATCATATTTTTCCTGGTGTTGGAGTTTTAGTTTAACAATCTATATCATCAGATGGTTAAGTAGTAATAAAATACTAGGAACTGTGCTACACATTATGGTCTTACAGCAGAAATTTAAGACTCTCCTTTGACTCACTAAAGGCTCACTCACCAGTATCTCAGGTGTAAAGTGAGTTTAGAGATCATTCAATTCATTCTCTTTCCTGTGCATCTTTCTAGAAAATAGTCAATAAATTAGCAACTATTTGATCAAGAACAACTATAGTTGTTAAGAGAACGTCTTCATTGTATAGGCTATGGGTATATCTTCCAGTGGCTTAATTTATTCTCTGTGAAGCAGCTCAAAATTGTTTCAATCCCTCTTTCCATGTGGTAGTACTTTAATGTTAAGGAAAAATTCTTATGCCTCTTGTCTTCATTCTTAGGCACATAATTGTAGCTAAATGTATACTAATACAATTTTCTTTTAAGAATAAATATATTGCTGCTGTGACTTTAAATATATCCTGGATTTCATTAAAATCCTTGCCTAAAATACACACATTTGAGAGAGTGGGTAGGAGTTTTTACTTCCTTGGCTGCATTAAAAATAAGATTCTTGATGAGAATCAAAGGAGAGGGAGGAGTTTAGCTCCTTCAAATCTTTTAGACTCTGGAGTAAAATCTCTGGGGAAATTGCAGGAGAAAAGACAGAGAAGGATAAGCTTTAAAAATAACAAAATCTGCTAATTGGATATAATTAGGTTACCTCCTGACTATCATCACATTCTCCTCTCTCTTTTAGTATTACTTCACATTCCAGGTGAAATGAATGAGAACATTTTTGCGGTGCACAAACCAAAAGCCTGTAAAAACAGTGAGTTTATTTTTAATGTAGAAAAAGTCATTATTGTAGCTATTTAAAAAATTATATTTTTGTGTGCACGCACCCTAGTGTTCATTATATAAAAACTAAAATGCATTATGTGTAAAACCTAGATGATAGTGAGTAGGATTTTACAATTCTAAATTGAAGGTAAAACTAAACTAGGGTTTATCCTTTTTATCTAAATATTTTAATTATTTTAAATAATGAGGTAGAGTAATGTCTAAGTTCTGCAGAAATTAAGTTTACAACTAGCATATATGAAATCTTCTAAAGCCCAGGAATTACCTTTGGCCATGTTTTAATAATATCTCTTTACAAATTGACTATTAAAAATTACCCTCTAGGAAGCTGAATATATTTGGTTTCAGTTACATAGAAACTTGTGGTAAAGTTAGAAACATCATTTGCAAATGTTTTTATGCACAGAGACAATATAGCATTTTGTCAAAATGTGTATACTATAGAAATTTTAATTTTTTTATCATATATTACCTTTTTGAAATGTTACTTTGAACAAGTTTTATGATGATATTACTATTTAGTACTTCAACTTAGTTAACCCTTAAACTGTACTAAGGTGTCCAGCAAAAGTAAGAGATTTGTATATTAATCTAGAGGTATTGTGAATCTGATCAGAAGGGAAAAGAAGAAAGAAAGAAAGAAAGAAAGAAAGAAAGAAAGAAAGAAACTCATATAAAGTAAAATTATTTTCTATGTTAATATTCTAGCTTCCTACTCCATAAATGCAAAATTATTCCATTAAAATAGTAAAATTTGTGCAAAATATAACAGATAAAAGTAAAAAAGCTTACTAAGCTGGAGACTGAAAATTTCTTCTTCTTTTGTTAAATAATTTCCCTTTAACATTTCATATAATAAGGGCTTGGTGATGATGAACTCCTTCAGCTTTACCTTGTCTGGGAAGCACTTTATCTGTCCTTCCATTCCAAATGATAGCTTTGCTGGATGGAGTAATCTTGGATGTAGGTCCTTGCTTTTTGTCTCTTTGAATACTTCTTGCCGGTCCTTTCTTGCCTGCAAGGTTTCTTTTGAGAAATCAGCTGACAGTCATATGGGAACGCCATTTTAGCTAACTCTCTTCTTTTCTTTTGCTGCTTTTAAGATTCTCTCTTTATCTTTAAACTTTGGTATTTTAATTATGATGAGTCTTGGTGTAGCCCTCTTTGGGTCCAACTTGTTTGGGACAGTAAAATGACAACAAACTCAACTATCAGTAAACGGAATCTAAAAAAACAAAAAGAAACTAAGCAAACAACTACAACAGGAACAGCATCATAGAAATGAAGATCACATGGACGGTTATCAGCAGGGATGGGGAAAGAGGAGCACGGGGGAAAAGGTACAGGGAATAAGAAGCATAACTGGAAGGTACAAAACAGACAGGGGGAGGTTAAGAATAGCATAGGAAATGGAGAAGCCAAAAACCTCATATGTATGACCTGTGGACTTGAACTAAGTGGGGGATTGCTGGAAGGAATAGGGGTATCAGGTGGAGGGGTGCAAAGGGAAAACATGGGAAAACTATAATAGCTTAATCAATAAAATGCACTTAATTTTTTAGAAAAGAAAATTTCTAATACATTCACTCTTATAGCTGTATTATGACATCTCATTTTAATTTTGCTAGATTCCTTCTTCATTTCTCCTGGAAATAGTACCCAAACTTATTTTGAGAATCTTACTGGCTCTGAGGTTGGTCATTAATGGACTAGAATTTTACAACCGAAGTTAGATATTTTTACATAATTCTCTTTTAACACTGTCTATAATATTTGTCATCAATAAGACTTGGAAGTTATAATAAATCATTCTTAATTTGGGGACACATGCATGTACATTTTTTTATTAAAATTAGTTACATATAAAATTTTCATAATTTTTAATGCAGGGTAAAGGGCAGATATGTTATTCATTTTATATAATCAAAGGAAGGCTATATTGCTTGTGCATTCGAATTAAATATAGACTGTGAATATTGAATGAGTTTTAGGGTTAACTTTGTATATGAAACAAAGTTTTGCCATTTTCCAGATACATTTGGCTTAGTAGCCATTTCAAGTTCGATGTCTATTGTCACTATCTATAGAAATTTCTTCTTTCTCCATTTATTAGGTAGAGTAAGTATACAGAGTAAGGCAAAACTAGGTTTACAGTTGTGAGTATGGAAAACAGTGTTTATTTTTATATTATTATCAATTACTGTATTACTTTTGTCCCACCCCATATATATGCAGAAAGATATGTTTTGCTTTGACCATAATGTTTTGGCAGATATTGGGTCTGCTGGCAGTAATATAGGTTAATCTAAATGCCCATTTTTTCTAGTTTTTGCAACACAGAGATGAGGGTCCCTCAACACATCTGCCTCGTCTAATCATCACATGGGAATTGCTATTTGAAAAAAACTGTGTTTTTTATTTCTGGTTCTAACACTACGTTCTTGGTTTCATCAGGCAATTATTGATAAATCCATTTTAGTGTCTTACCAATTAGAAAGATATAAACAAGCAATTCATTAGTTATATGGAAGTTGAACTCATTAGCTATTGCAGCAGTCAAATTCTTTCAGTTTTTAAAGGAAATGCTGTTCTATACGAAAAACATTCCAAAGATGGAAAATGGTTTCGTGTTACAGAGAAGGCAATAATTTATTATAAGTCCACACAAACTCAGGTATTTTATACTAAATTCTTCATGTTGCCTAAGAAAAATCTCATTCATAAATATAACTGTGTAGTATTATATTATACTTAAGTCTCAGTTTCAAAGTTTTCCTGAATTAATATTGTTTCAGCAATAAATCACTGTAACATGTACCTTGTTCGCAACTATTATTCAGGGCAGTGTTTTGTGGTATTACTGTGATTGCCTGACAGATCATGCGGTGATTTTAGAGAGCCTTTCTTGACATAACTACACCAATAAGACTAGGAAATGAAGACCACACTAGAGTCTGAGACAACTGAACTCTATAACTGGAAAGTTTATTGTTTTTGGAATTTCTACTTAGTTTTGAATAATGAAATTATACATGACCAATTCCTAAAACACAGTTAAAACCAAATATATTGGACATGATTTCCCACCACATAAAAAATATATAATCTATTTTTCTTAAAATTGATTGTTAAAAATGTATCATTGCTTCCTTTGAATTATCTTCAGAATCCCTACTATTGTTCTTAAATATTGCTGCTATTATTACTACCATTACTAGTAACAGCTAAAATTTTTTATGTTTTTATATCCTAAATCTGGTAAATGTGACATCAGTGATTTCTTAGAACAGCTCTATCAAGGTAGTACAATTACTACCATCCTCATCTTCAAGATAAGGAACCAGGAGTAAATAACACACACCACATGACACACATCAACTACATTGTGAAGCTAAGATTTGGACAAAGCTAGTCATGCCCTTAACCAATAGCCAAGAAGATATTAGAAGCACTTCAGCATTCTGGTGAATGTCAGGGGTAGCGGGACAAGAGTCTCACACTGTGGCTGTTATCAAACATATCATCACTGTCATAATGGCCACTTGTCTCTAGGTACAATGTACAGGTATCACATGACTATTCTTCAGGTAAAATGGCTGTAACTTCTTCAGTAAGGCTTCACAGTGGTGCTAGCTTTTATGTGAATATAAAGTAAATAAATACAATAATTAACTCCAATGATAAATTTTTATGGGCTTTACAATCAAAACGTATGCATGAATATATTTCAACTTAGAAATCGGAAACACACACATACTCTACTAAATAAATGTTTGCTTAAGGCAGAATAAATGTTAAATATAATACCTGTTCCCATGTCAACAATGTGATAAATCAAGAACGAGTGCTGTTTTCTTCCTCATGACTGTCAGCTTTGGTGACTGCTGCTTCTGTGTCTGGGGCCGACTGTGCCATCTGGTATACAGAGCGGGTATTGCCATGAGCAGTGTGACAACAATCTCATGAATCCAGAAACCCATGATCTCAGAAGTCAATAAATTTTACTCATTATATTTACTTGATGAGGCTTAAAGTCATGAAAAAAATAATGTTTTTCTGATAAGGAATGAAATGATATAGCTATCCTAAACAATAAAGGTATAGGTAATTACATGTAGCCATAATACATTAATCTCCAATCCCTTTTTTCCTCTTTTCCCCCTCACACCACACATGCCTCTATGGTATCATCTCATCCACAACCTCATCCACAAGCAAGGTGCCAGTTATTTGTTTAAGTGGTCATCCAGAAACACACCAAATGAAATGGTAGAACATTAGGAGTAAATCAAACAAAAGGAACATTTGGCCTTTTCAAGAGGAAAATCATAATGGTGACTAAATGCAAAAGGACACAAACCCATCACTGAACACTTGTAAACAGGTTGAGAAAGTACAAATACAAAAACTTGGTGGTAATGTCATTAGTACACATAACAACATCTTTAAAGCATATTGAACACAATTACAGTAACAGCCTCAGCCTGGATTCAAATCTACTCTTTATCACTTGTTATCCTGCTCAAAACTCAGCTTCACACTGTTAAAATGGAGGTGATGGCAGTACTCATCTCAAAGAATCGTCACGAGGATTCAACTAGATAATACACATAAACAAAAAGTGTGGTTCTTCACACAGTGTAAAGACTCAAATGTTTAATACTGAAAAAGAATCCATCAGGAGGGGATTCACACAGGGCTGGAATGACAGCTCCACCAAGTTCTCTCCAACTCAGTCCTCCACCATCTGTGGATCTAATTCATTGGCTAGAATTTACTCCCATGGCCACACCGCGCTCCAAGGAAGGTTGTGAATTGTAACCAAGGTTTTGTTATAAGAAAGAGAAGAATATATATGTTGGAAATGCAACTAGATCTCTGACATAAGAGCGTTGCTACTAAGTCTAAATTTGAACAGAATCTGTTGCTCATTTGTAACACTAAATTGAATAGCTCTATTTGGACTTTTGGTACATAATGACCCACTGCAGCATCACGAAATGTTCTCCTAATCTTTCTTCTCTCTACTCTTGAGTATAACTTTAAAACAATTTATGCTGGAACAATACAGACACTTGCCTCTTCCTCTACCCCTGATTTTCGCTTCAAAATATACTGTGTCTGGTACAAATAATGCCACTTTTTTATTACGAAAACTTTTATTACCAAATCATAAGCATGTAATTCTGTAACAACAATATCACACTCAAGCACGCCATATGACATTTTAGGTGAAATGTTCAAATTAAAACTATAAATTATTACACCCATATGATTACCCTACCAACCGCACTCAATATACAGGGTCTGGCAGACTCAGGGTTAGACCCTGTATATTAGATTGGCCAAAAAGTCCGTTTAGTTTTTTCCATAAAATAAAAGACATATTTTTCATTTTCACCAATAACTTTATTGATTTGGATATTTTGAGTATATCAGCTATCTCCCTGCATGGTATAACATTGATTATTCTCAATTAACATCTCAATTTGATTGTTATCAACTTTAATTGGTCTACCCACCAGTGGAGCGTCATCCAGAGAGAAATATCCAGCATGAAGCTTCACAAGCCACTTTGGACACAATCAGTCACAGCACTTTCTTCATACACTGCACAAGTCTTTTTTTTTTTTTTTTTGCATTTCAGTTATGTTTTTACCTTTTTTAAATAATAAAGCATAATATGCCAAATATGTTGTTTATTTTCTTCCATCTTCAATATTAAAATGGCTACACAAAAATTCAGTGATTCTGATGTGTTTTTTTAAATGCAGACTGATATGACAGCTGTCACAATACAACCTAACAAAATTATTTTGAAATAAGTTAAAAACAACTAAGTACTACTAGTTGTACTACTTAGCATTTTATGGAAAAAAACAAACTTTTTGGCCAACCCAATACATAGTCTGCCTTACACTCTGAAAGCAAATGTGTATTCACTCATTTCCCGGGAAATAAAGCAAAGTTTAATAGCCAGAGTGTGTCAATAAATTTACTTCCTCAATACAAAAAATCCATAAGTTCTTTTAGGACCCTATATGAGTAAGTTTAGCACACACATTTCTGTCAGAATAGCCTTTTGCCTATGATTGCAGCAAGTGTGTCAGTTATTAGAATGCTCTCCATAAACACATTGGGTTATGGTTACATTTATTAATACTAATATTTATTAACACTAATAATAATTACCTATTAATTATTTATTAATACTAATATTTTGAGATCCCTTTGAATTATCTAGACATACTTATACCATCTGTGATGAAAGTAACTTTACTTCTGTCTTTTTAATATTTATAGGTTTAATTAACCTCTCTTGTACCTCATTGGGCAAGACCTTCACTATGAAACTGAAAAGAAATGGTGGGAGTGGATATCTTTACTCTTTTTCTAATCTTAGAGAGAAAGTTGTACATATTTCACCTTTTCATGTGATAACTATAAATGTTTTTCGTAGACCTTTTTATGAGATTTAGAAAGATCCCTTCATTTCCTAGATATTTGAGAATGTTTACCAAAAATGGTGGTTAAATTTTTTCAAAGGCTCTCTCTGCCTCTGGAGAAGGTCATATTTTTTTCCTATCTTATTTTTAAGGTGACAAAGTACATTAATTGTTTCTGGAATGATAATTAATTTCAAATTTCTGAAATAACAGCTACTTGGATAAGGAAATATACATATATATATTTTGTTTGCAATTTTTATATTTATGTATGTGAGAAAGGTTATATATTTCCATTCTTATAATGGTCATATCATGCATATTGGTATAATAATTATGTTGGTTTCAAAAAATAAACTGGGAAGTATTTTCTCCTTTTTTATTTTCTTGAAAAGTTTGTATTTGGAGAAAATTATTTTCTTTAATATTTGGACAAATTTATCAACCAAGACATCTGGACCTGGAGTTTTTTTCATGGGTAAGTTTTCAATTATGATTTAATTTATTTTAAATTGTTTTCTAGATTATAATTTTTATATTTTTTCCTCAAGCCTAACTAAGATTGAGAACATTAGTATAGATTGATTGTTGACAAGGTAAACTTAAGTAAATATTAAGTATTCAGAAAATATGGAAAGGATTTCACCTCATATAGAAATCCAAGTTCCTGATATAAGAAAATATGGAAGGGTGATATGTTCAACGTATAATAAACACAAATTATATTTATAATTCCAAAAACAGTACATTTTATTTAGAAACAAATGTGATGCAATATCAATGGGTTTTAGAAATTTGAGGAAATTTTTTTTTATTTTGTCAGAGAAAGGAGTTACTGTTTCTTAACTGACTAGATTAAAAAGCAACTATAGTAGATACCTCATTTCATTGTTATAAGAAACCTGTTGACCTGGTCTTTCCTGTTACTAAAATCTCCATCTTTTAAAAAATAACTTGAATTTCTATATCAAATTTCTTTACTTTTTCTTAAGGATTTCTAGTACAGCAAAAAAACCTCTTTTGCAGGTACCATAGTTCCAGCAGGAAAAGAAGTTGTCAGATTATTTAAAAAAATTTTTTTTTAAATCCTAACCTGAGGGTATGTTCATTGGTTTTAGAGAGAGAAGAATGGGGGAGCGGGGTGGAGACAGGTGTGAGAGAAACATCAATCAATCAATTAGTTGCCTCCTGGACATGGCCCTACAGGGGACTGAACAGGTATCTTGTATATTTGCCTTGACTGGGAATCAAACTAGCAACCTTTTGGTATATGGGATGATGCTCCCACCAACTGGGCCACCAGGCCAGAGGAGGTTGTCAGATTATTTTTAATGTAATTATCTAATTTCAGCTGTACTAAAAATTGTCAGTTGTCTCTATGCTTTTCTCCCTTTCCTCTGCCACACACATAAACATATATATAACATACATATAAACAACATATATATACACACACATATGTACATCCATATGTGTGTGAGTGTGTATGAAAGTTGAATGAATTTCTTTGCATTTGGTTTTAATTATGTTCTGACTGGCTCATTTATGTCTGAAAATCAAAGATTTCCTTTCTGAAATAATTTTGACAATTTGTTTGATATAAAAGATATGTACTATAAGTTTGCTTAATTGTTTTGAAAGTAATCATGCCTTTCTAATTTAAGATGGCCCAAAAGAGAGAAAATCACATTTATTTTTTGCTTACTGAGTCTGGAATTTTTACTAGAGTCATTCATAAAATAGTTCCACATGCAACTCTACAAAATGATACATTTATGTTAAAGTAGCTGGTTTTCTTGTAATTGGTAATATTATATTAACTATCAATTTCCTTAAGCAATGGTAAAAGTAAAGAATAAAAAAACAGAGTATTTATACTGGTATCACTTTCTCAAGAAAGCTTTTTTCCACTTTGTATATTGCTTAGCATAGAAAATAGATTTTAAAATGTTTATTCTCCCAATAACATTTTTTAAATTAATAAAATAAAAAATAATCAAATTTGTATGGAACCACAAAAGACCCCGAATAACCAGGAAATACTGAGAAAAAAGAATGAATCCTGACCTGGCTGGTGTAGCTCAGTGGATTGAGCACCAGCCTGTGAACCAAAGTGTGGTTGGTTTGATTCCCCAGTCGGGAACATGCTTGGGTTGTGGGCAAGGTGCCCAGTAGGGGGGCACATGAGAGGCAACCACACATTGATGCTTCTTTCCCTCTCTTTCTCCCTCCCTTCCCCTCTCTAAGAGTAAATAAATAAAATCTTAAAAAAAGAAAACAAAAAAAACAAAGCCCGAGGTATCACACTATCTGACTTTTATTTATACTTCAGAGAATCAAAAATCAAAACAGTATGGTATTTTTTTGATATATTTTATTGAGTATGCTATTGCAGTAGCCCCATCCCTCCCCCATATCCCCTCCATCTTGCACCCCATTTCATCAACCCCACACCTCTTAGTCCATGTTGATGGGTGGTACACACCAGCTCTTTGGCTTCTTAATTTCCCACACTACTCCTGACCTCCCCATGTCCACTTTGTTTTTTGTTTGTTTTTTGTCAACGTTTTCCCACCACCACTTTCCCCAGTCCCACCCACCTGTACCTTCCATCCTCAATCCTTACCCCTTTGGCTTTATTGATGGGTCCTTTATGTATGTTCCTTGATGACCCTTTCCTTCCTTTTCTCCTGTCATCCCCCTACTGCCTCCCCTCTGGTTACTGTCAGTTTGTTTTTTATTTCAATGTTGCTGGTTATATTTTGCTTGCTTATTTATTTTGTTGATTAGTTTCCACTTATAGGTGAGATCATATGGTATTTTTCTAAAATGGCATGATATTGACAAAACCCCAGAAACACAGACTAATGGAACAGAATTGAGAGCCAAGAAATAAAACCACATGTATATGGGCAAATAATTTTTGACAAAGGAACCAAAAACACACAATGGAGAAAAGAAAGTCTCTTCAATAAGTGGTGCTGGGAAAATTGGAAACTCGCATGCAAAAAAATGAAACTGGACAACAGCTTTCCCAATATACAAACATTAACTTAAAATAGATCAAAGGCCTAAATATAAGACTTGAAATAATAAATTATGTAGAAGAAAACATAGGTACTAACCTCATGGACCTTGATCTCAGAGGTTTTATGAGTTTGGCCTTTCAGGCAGTAAGAAAGTAAAGACGAAAATAAATGAATGAGACTACACTAAACTAAAAAGCTTCTGCACAACACAAGAAACCACCAAGAAAATAAAAAGGCAGCCAATTGAATGGGAGATGATATTTGCAATCATCAGCTCTGACAAGGTGTTAATATCTAAAATACGTAAAGAACTCATACAACTCAACACCAAACAAACAAACAAACAAACAATCCATTTAAACAAATGGGCAGTGGACCTGAACAGACACTTGCCCCAAGAAGACATACAAATGGCCAACAGATATATGAAAAAAGGTTCAACTTCACTAGCAATTAGGGAAATACAAATCAAAACAACAATGAGATACAAGCTCATACCTGTTACAATGGCTGTTTTCCACCAGACAGATAATAACAAGTGTTGGTGATGTTGTAGAGAAAAAGGAACCCTCACTCACTGTTGGTGGAAATGTAGGCTGGTACAGCCACTATGGAAAACAGTATGGAGGCTTCACAAAAAAATTAAGAATAGAGTTATCACATGACCCAGCAATCCACTTCTGGGTATTCACTAAAATTAACCTCAAAAAATTTTATTTGCAAAGATCTATGCACCGATATATTTATTGCAGCATTATTCACAGTAGTCAAGACATGGAGACAATCAAATTTTTCTTCAATAGATCATTGGATAAAGAAGATGTGGTACATATAGCTAATGGAATACTACTCAAATATAAGAAAAGATGAGATACTGCCATTCATGACAACATGGATGGTCCTTGAGAATACTATACTAAGAGAAATAAGAAAGAAAAAGCTAAGGAGCACAGACTTTACTCATACGTGGGATATAAAACTCAAACTCATAGAAACAGACAACAGTATGGTAGTTACCAGAGGGAAACAGGTTGGGGAGCAGTAAAGGATAAAGGGAGCCAAATATATTGTGATGGAAGATGATTTGACACTGAGTGGTAGGCACACAATGCAATATATAGATCATATATCATAGAAACATGCATTTCAATCTTATGTAATCTTATTAACCAATATAATCCCAATAAATTTAATAAAAATAAATATATGTAATAAGAATCTGAAAAAAGAAATGTACACTTGAAACCTATATAATCTTATTAACCAGTGTCACCCAATACATTCAATAAAATATAAATAGATAAAATGTTTACTCTTGATTTATTACTTTATTCAACAGTTTTTATTAAGCATTTACTGTATGTTATATGTTAAGTGTTGAATTATTGAAGATTTGTAAATATTTAAATAATTCCTCTCTTGTACTAAAATAACACTTGTTTATTTTCACAACATGATTTAGCATGCAATTTATTAATTTTGAGTAAAGAATCCTCAGTTGTGTATTTCGCAATTTAAGGTATAAGAAGCCATAGGCAAATGATGTGTTAAATATTATTTTTGTTGGACAGTATGATTTTTTTCAGTTTTACTGAGAAATAATTGGCATGTGTCACTGTATAAGTTTAGAGTATACAGAATGATGGTTTGATTTACTATATTGTGAAATGATTACCACAATATATTTGGCTAACATCCATCATCTCATATAAATACATTAAAAAGTAAAGAAAATATTCTTCTCCTGATAACTCTTTAAGATCTACTGTCTTAACAACTTTCATATGTATCATACAGTAGTGTTAACTATAGTGATTGTGTTATACTTTGCATTTCTAGTACTTATTTATCTTATAACTATGTTTGTATTTTTGACCACCTTCCCCCAATTCCCCATCCTACCACAGTACCTCTTACCCCTTCTTCTGGTAATCACAAACACAAATCTGATCTCTTTTCCTATTAATTTGGTGTTTTTTGTTTGTTTCTTTCTTAGATTCCACATATAAAGATATATAGTATTTGTCTTCGACTTATTTCACTTAGCATAATGCTTCAAGTTCTATTCATGTTGTGACAAATGGTAGGATTTCCTCATTTTCATGGCTAAATGCATTCCATTATACATATACAATATCATCTTAACCCATTTATCCCTAGATGAGCACTTAGGGTGTTTTCATATATTGGTTATTGCATATAAGGCTGCTATAAACATGTGGGTGCAGATTATCTTTTCAAGTTAGCGTCTTTGTTTCTTTTGACTATATTCCCAGCAGTGAAATTGATGAATCATATTATAGTTCTATTTTTAATTTTTTGAGGAACCTCTATACTGGTTTCCATAATGGCAGCACCAATTCACAGGGGATTGCTTTTCTTTATATTCACACCAGCATTTGGTACTTCTTCTCTTCTTAAGGATGGCCATACTGACAGGCATGAGCTAGTATCACGTTGTGTTTTCAGTTTGCATTCCCGTAATGACTACTGATGTTGAGCTTTTCATGGGTCTGACAACTATTTGTGTATCTTCTTTGGAAAAATGCTTATTCAGATCCTTTGTCCATTTTAAAACTTGAATTATTAGGATTTTTTTTTCTTTTTTGCTATTGAGTATTATGAGTTCTTTGTATATTTTGGATATTAACCCTTAATCAGATATATGGTTTGCAAATATTTTTTTCTATTCTATAGGTTGTCTTTTCACTGAGATGAAATTTTTTTTTTTTTGGTTTTGCAGAAGCTTTGTAGTTTGATGTAGTCCCACTTGGTAGTTTTTTATTTTGTTACCTTAGGTGTGATTTCCAAAAAATCATTACCAACACCCAGGCCAGGGGGCATTTATTTCATGTTTTTTTTTCCTAAAATTTTCTTCATTTCAGGTCTCACATTTAACTCTCTAATCACCTGACAGCATAATTTTTATGATGTAATTGAATCTAAATATTTCATTAAGCACCTAATTAAATTGTTAGGCAGATTTAGTGTCCACAAAAGACATTTTAATAAAGATCAATTCATTATTTCAGTTTGGCAGATAATGTTTTGCATTTTGTTTAAAACTCTTAATTTAATTCAACTATAAATTAATCCTTAGCAAATGTTAATAAGTTATTATCAAGGTTTTAAAGTCATTTAAATGCTTAATATATTTTTATACTTCAAAATTATTATTCTCCCCAGTATATAGTAAACGTCTATTATAACAGGGATATATGGTATTTTTCTTCAAAACCATGGTACCAAACAGATGTTAGGCTCTTAATAAATGTTAGTTAAATGAGTCAAAAATGTAATATATATAGTTCTCTTTTTAGAAATAAATGTCAAAAATATCATTATTTTATAATGTAGATGACAATGGCTTAAATTCACCAAATTAAAACTATTTAACATTGAAAAAGAAACTCTACTGGGGCATATTTTAAATAAACTAAACTCGGATGCATTTCTATTTAATGCAGTGTAAACTTTTACTATTACAAACATTGAAAATCTCTCAGTTACCTCATCTACTTTCTAGTTGTTCTTTGATCAGGAGTTGAGCGTCCTCCCAGGTTTTAGCTACTGAATGAGGAGAGAACTTGTTAATTTAATAGTACAGAGGCTATCTCAGCAGAGATTTAGCTTTAGGAAAACAATTTTTGGTAAGATTGTCCACTCATAACAAATTAATTTTACACAGAATAAGACTTTTTTATTTCTTACTTACTTTACTTAAATCTAAACCAAGTTCAACATCTTTTTGTAAGAAAATGGAGACTGGTACACTACTCTTATTTTGGTCTAGTCCAGCAATTTTTCACCTCATGGCACACAGAAACTAATTACTAAAATTATGTGGCACACCAAAAACATACTTTTTGCCAATCTGACAAAAAATAGGTATAATTTTGATTCACTAACACTAAATAGTTATTGTTATGTTGGCTGTTGCCTTTTTTTTTTTTAAATTTGACAATCTAAGGGAAAAGGGGTCAGTGCCCCTGACTAAATGGTCAGGTATTGCATGTTTTAAAAATTCTTGTAGCACACTGGTTGAAAATCACTGGTCTAGTCATTGGCAACTTCAATTTTGAGGATTCACAAGTCACTTAAACAAAGACCAGGTTGTTGTTGTATAAGAAACCCAGACTCAGAGACTAAAGAATATACAGTAGAGGTTGTTCTTACGGAGCCTGGGAAGCTGTCAGAAATTGAACTTAATCTACAGTTAGCATGCCATTGGAATGAAAACTGTGAAACCTTAGCTGTCTATTTTGTAAGAACATTATAGATGGCTCAAATATAAATAAAACATGCATATCTATTATAAACACAGAAAAATCTTAATCAATTGAGATAATTCATATTGTGGTAACTCTTGATTTGCCTCAAATCTTGGTTTTATGTAAATGTTTATATCACAAGTGCAAACCAAGAGGAAGGTCTTTTTTAGATTAGTGTTAAATTTGAGGATACATGACAGTTCAATTGGTAGAAAGAACATTCCCTGGTGCCTCCAATCTTATTTCTAAGAATGGCAGTCTTCATGAGTGCTCACTAA
Organism: Mormoops blainvillei; assembly: GCA_004026545.1. Taxonomy (NCBI): domain Eukaryota; kingdom Metazoa; phylum Chordata; class Mammalia; order Chiroptera; family Mormoopidae; genus Mormoops; species Mormoops blainvillei. Next base: position 226,478 of record PVJD01001323.1, read on the forward strand.
ACTCTTTCCAGGAAGAACTCTTTGAGCGTGGCAGCTGGTTTAGAGCTGTCATGACATTTAAATTCTTTAGCTAGTCATCATTGGAAGGAGGATTATGAAACAGATGTACGGGAAACCTCGTATTTACATGTGACAAGAGTAACTCACATGAAGATGATAGAGATTAGACTTTCCTTTCATGTTTGTAAAAGCCTAATGTTATTTAACTAAAACAATTATACACTGCTCCAAAGAGGTAAAGTAAAATTATATCAGTTATAAATATTTGAAATCAAATAGATTTTTCTTAATCTATTTTTTTTTTAATCTCAGCTAAATTATCTTTTTTTTTCTCTCTCACTCTCTCTTTCTCCTCCTTCAGCCAATGAGACTTGTGGTCAGACAAGCAATAGTAACTTCATAGAATGTTCTTCTAGGGTCACAGAGTCACTGTATTAAGTGTTTTTGACCAAAAACCTCCCAAAACCCAGCCAAATTTTTGTTATTATTTCTATTTTCACAGTAGAAATAATGTTTTTGTTGAAAGTGAATGATTTTAGAAACTAATTAATTGCCTTGATGTCTCTGGTTCAGTATAAAAGTTATACTTTTGGCAGAAGTTTCTCTTTATAATAATTTAAAGACAAATGATAGTTATATAAATCTAGTATACTCTGTAAAAGGATTATTAAATAGAATGCAATGCATCTACATTTACATGGCCTTCAACTTATGTACAAAGAAAAGGACAACATCATATTTGGTTTTGCACCACCACACTTGCCAGCACATTTCACATGCTAATCTTTCTGGTATTAACTGCCAGGGCCTGTGCTACTGGGCAAGACTTGACATTTAATTTGAAATTCAAACAACAGGAAACATAACTAAGAGAAGATGTATTTACAGAAAAGGAGAATCAAAGTTATTAATGCATTGATTTATTCACTCCATGTATCTTTCTAAAACCTCATGCTGTTTTATTGCATATGGAGGGAGTAAAAAGAGCAAGTAAAACAACACACCTTCCTTCAAGTCATTTGAATTACAGAGAAGAACACTCATCTGCATGATTAATGTAAAGAAGTGTACAGATGAGTTATGAGAAACATATTGAGTAATGAGCTGAGCCCCACGCTGCCAGCCTCAGAGTCCCAGGCTGCTGCACTAGGAGTTCCTCTAAAATCTCATCTCAGGAGCAAAACTAGAAAGAATGCCAGATGGCGAGGAGTCATTTAAATCCCATCCCTGGGTCAAAGTTGATGACCAGAGGTAATAGATCTGGAGGAAGGACTTTAGGCCAGATGGAAAGGGCTTTTCAAACATGTATGTTTAGGAAGACTATGTATTTTAGGAAGACTAGAATCCTGTTGTTGCTTTTGTAACTCATGACTATTGTATGTATTTTCCAAGGAGAATCTTTAAAAGTTAAGTGTATTAATATTGAGAGATCTATTAGGTTTAAGCTTATGTTAAAATTATAGAAATTCATTTGTTTAAAACCATTGTAATACACTAGCTTGATTATTTATCAAGTGGTAGTGACAGTAAGTCTCGATGTATCCATATCAGTGACCTTGAATCAAACTCCCTATTGTATTATAAAAACATACAGATGACCTTTCTTCCAAATGCTCATGCCCTTTGAGGCAGTTAGTCCTGGCTTGTTCTCAGTATCCTATGTAGACTTTCCTTTCTTAGGTATTTCTTCGGTCTATAAGTATTCTTCTCCCATTTACTGTGCCAGTCACCCAAATCAAAACACTCTGCAATTTCCAATTCACTGCAGAATGTGGTCTGGATATCTGAAAAGTCCTCTGGAAATAAAACAATATCCTAAATCAATGAAAATATACATACTTTTAACTCATTACTAGCTCATAGAAAAGCTACAAAACTTTCTAGGGACAAATAAAACAGAACAAACCACTGAAACAACAACAATAAAAATAGCCAGATGAATTGGAAACAAAAGCCAAAATGAATAAATATTCAATAGATTGGCAGTAAAGAATTTTCTATGATATGTACCTGAGGAAGAGGAAAACTGGCATGAGATGCAAAAAGTGATAATGAACAAAGAAATAAGTAAATATGTAAACAAACTGAAATATGTATTGTCTATATAAGATAACAGTATATTGTCTATATAGATAATAACTTGTAGATTTAACAAAAAACAACTAAAATTATATTAAAAATATCATATACATCAGGAAAAGAAAGGTCAGAATTAAAGTCTTTTAAGCACCTTTTGTTACATATTAGGGGACTGCCACACCACATAGGGAAACAAACTCAAAGTGAAAAACAATCATATGCCAAAAAATAAAATATAAAAAAGGAAACAGAAAAAGTGACATTAAGAATGTAAACTAAAATTGGTGGAAATAAGTCTAAATGTGTCAGTGATGACAACAGAAATAATAGGCCAAGCTTGACAGATAGAAGACATAGGCTGTCAGATAGGATAATGAAGTAAAATCCATTTATATGTATGCTACCTCTGTAAGGATGACATGGAAGATGCAAAATCACATTCAATGAGAAAACTGTAAAGTAATTAGTTAACTTCAGAGAACAGCACATTCCGAGAACAATTTTCCTTAAGTTAATGATGTGAAAATGGTGGTAAAGGTGGCATGGGACGGATCAGTTCAAGAGCAAAATCAATTGATGTACACCTGGAGAGACACACAACCCAGTTAATAATTATATTTTGTTTCAATCATGATTTAAATAAGCCAAACAGAAAGACATAGTTTAGCAATAAGGGGAAATTTAAACAGGAGAATAATGACAAAGTCAATTTGAGTGTCACAATCTGTTTTAAGACCTGAGTTGCTGAAGGTTCAGGGTTTGGTTCAGAAATGGATATTAAACATCTAGGGTACAAATACTACAAAGTTAAAATCTTCATCTTCAGAGACAGACAAAGAAATCATAACCCCAAAAGTCAACTATTTCACATAAATGCTGAATACATCTGAAATATTTTATATGTTGATTTGTCATATCCAATGAGACTATAAGCAGGTCATTTATTTTCTCTAAACTCTATTATGAACCTCCTATAGATGGAGCTCTAGAGTTACACCTAATAAATTTTATTAGGCTCTAATGATCAATAATGTTTTATAAATAGTCAAGGTGTAATTCTATATGGCCTCTAAATCAGTATAACTTAATTCCTTTAATACAATATCAGAATAAAAATTTTAATATATTGCAATAGTTTACTACTACATAAAAATTGACTATCCCTATATATTTTCACTATCACAGAGCTATTTTAATGTCAAAAAATACAAATGGAAAGCCTCAGTCTTATAAGGTAAAACTCCGTCATCAACACATTATTTCCTTCAGGGCTCCCTCCTTACCCACAGACTAAGTCACCAACACCCGTCACAATGTCCCTCCCCAGCCCTTATTTGGTTTGTGTTTCTAGGCTGGATTCCAAGATTCCGTTTACTCTTCGCATGTGTCACTAATCCTTGAATTTGCTCCCTGCCTTTTCCTTTGGGGGTAACACTGAACATTTTGAGAACTCATTTGTGTCTTTGCATGAGACTCCAACAGCATTTTACTCTTCGCTTTATGCTCTCATATTATACAAAGCTCAACCCCAGGTACAGACCCCATAAAGATTAGGTCTAAGGTTCCTAGATGAGGTGAGGGCCCAGGTTTTCACTTGTCCAATAGAAAAGAATTTTATTATTATTATTTTAAAAAGACTTTTATTCAGCATCATGCTCAGACTATTACTTTTAGCAATCAATAGAATGAGTGAAAAAAAAGAAAAAAACTGCATCAAAATGCTTCGTTGGAATGTTTCAGAAATTCGGAACAGAAATTAAAATAACCTGTGATACCATTAGTCACAAAAACAGTCTGAGCTTTTTGCCCATTGACATGAGAATTGTGTAAAATGTGTCTTCTTTGTAGCAGCTAGGCCCTGTCGCCGGTATGCTTGGCTGAGTCCACAAACCTGTTGTTACCTGTGGCTTCCCTGCTACTTCTCTGGCCCTCCTCTTCTGTTAAACTTTGTTTCCGGGCAGTAATTAAAACTTTTTAACACTGCCTCAGCTACTGCTGCTGCTGGAACCGCCAGAGCCACCTTGGTTTTATGGTTTGGCAAAGAATTAGCCTCTATCACCATAGGGGCCATAACTTCTGCCTCCAAAGTTTCCTCCTTTCATGGGTGTAAAATTTGAAAGTTGTTGTAATTGCCCAAATCCTTATAGCTTCTACCACCTCCCAAATTGCTTCCATCGTCACCAAATCCATTGTAGCCATCTTCAATACTGCCACATCCACCACCACCACTGCCACCAAAGCCACCTTGACCATGAAAGTTTCTTCCACAGCCAAAGTTGTCATTCCCACCAAAACCACCTCCAGGACTACCTCTGAAGTTTCCAGAACTATTTCGGCCTCTTTGACCAGATGAAGCACTAGCCACCTCTTGCTTAGATAGCACTTCCCTTACCTCTCACAGTTGTGGCCACTCACAATATGAGATTCCTGAATGACAATCTTGTTTACAGAAAAGTAATGATCATCCTCTCTGCTTGCCACTGCCTCAGTCAGCCATGATATCAATCACTTCGGTTTTCTCATGCTGTACAAAATAATCTCTTTGGGGATGTTGTTCAGGGTCTTCTTTGATACCACCGACAAAAATCTTTTCCATAGCGAAATGGGCACCAGGACTTTGAGAACTTCTGTTGAGGCAGCCCTCTTTGGTTCCACAGCCCTCCAGCCCGCCTCACGTGGCCTAGCACTCCTGGCTGCAGCCACCTCCTCCGCAGTGGCGTACCTGACAGAGCCAGAGCCTCTGGAGTGCTGGCATTTGGACCCCTCATCACCACTTGGGCTGCGAGTATTCCCCACTGCTCAAAATGGCTCCTCAGACTCCCAGCAATTGTTTCAAAGCTCAGACCTTCAATAAAGAGCTTCCACAGCTGGTGTGGCTCTTCGGCAGCCTCTGACTTAGACGCGACGACTGTGGGAAGGGAGACTTTAATGATGTAGGAAAAAGAAGTTCGCTTTAAAATGCATTCATTAAAAAAAATAGATTTCTAAATCTATTCTTTTTTTTAAATAGGTCCTTCTGGCTAGATTATTATAATGCTTACATATCGTGTCAAATATGTGGAGTCTGCAATTAAACTAAGTTGATATTGACCATACAAGGGAAAAAGAAAAGTGAATATTAGGTATAGTAGGTGTTCTATGCCATTTCCTATACTATCTGTGACATAAACCAAGTCTCTTTATCTTTCTGGGACTTTTTTGATTTATTTATACAGTCTACTTGTGCTAGGTTTTTTGGTGTTTTTTTTTTTTAAATTTGCTGCTTATTAAATTTTATGTAGCTTTTTTATCTTTGTTAATGATGTATCCTGTGTCTGAAAATTTTCCCTGAGTGGTCTGGACTATAAAAATAACACCTACCTTTGTGTTTCAATAGCAACTTATGTTATGTGACTCACTTCGATTTATCATTGAATTGTCCTCATTTCTTTTGTCTCCCACTAAACTTGAATCCTCTCGTTCATCCTTATTTTCTCAATGTCCATCTTGGAGTTAACACATAATGTATGTTCATTAAATATTTATTGAAATTATGAGTAAATTATAAAGAATATTTTCCCAGTTTAGATCTGTATCATATCATATAGTTTTAAAAAATTATGTTCGTTGACCCAGTTTTGAGGTCCTCCGCAGAGGTCAATCTGTTCCGCTTCTTGAGCAGCTAATCAAATACACTCCAAATAACTTTCCCTCTCGGGCACTCACACTCTAGGCCACTGTGCATCAGCTCTAATTACCTCCAGCTTTCTCTTTCCATGTCCCTGGGTGCGGAAACCCTGTGTGGCCTTGCCTGGCAGCCTTCTCTAGTTTGGAGCTGTAAGTAACAAAAAAGTCCTGCCTTTCATCTATCTAGCGTTAGTATGTTATTTCTTACCATCAAAAGGATCTTTAAATCTTATAACACATGACAACCTTTACCTAAAAGCTATGCGTGTCAAATAAATATAATTAATTTAGCAGCTATATTTGGGACTCAAAATAAAAAAGTGTTCCTTAGAATTTGGTAACAAAAAAATTTTTATTATTAAAAACCTTGAAGTAACTGCTCTAGAGTGGACAAAGAAAATGTATAGCTCACTACCATTTTTCAAACTGACTTTTAAACACTAAAGAAGCAATTATGCTGTATTCCACACGTATATGCCTCACATATGTCTGGATGCATAATAGGAACTTAAAAGACAATTACCAAGTGATTGAGTTAAATACATATTATAGTTCTCTTTTTGTATATTGGTCTTTTTAAGAAAATGATACTATTTTGTTATTACTGTGAGGACAACTTAGTACAATCTAACTATATTAATTTAAGATGATCTTAATAGATCAAATAACATAAATAAAATAGATCAAATAACAATATAATTGCAATCAAATTCAGACATAAGTAGTATGTTATTTTAAACAAAGTTGGCTGCAACTAGTGTTCTTTTTTGCAGTTTCCAGCATCTGCTAAGTTTACTATATAGGTTGTATTGTCCTTACATTTTGGCAGAAACATAAGAGAGAACATATTTTCCTTACTGCCCCTCACACTCTTTGATTGGAAGGTTCCACTACTTTATTTGGACATTTTCCATCATACTTCTTATAGTATCCATATGCTAGCTTTTTATGCCTATTAATGTTTTCTTTACTCTGGGCACCCTTCCAAACACACTACTTTGAAATATGGAACTTCTTATTTAGTTATATAGCCAATATCTAAAAACCTCAACTAAGAAAAGATTTCCACCAGAATTTTCAAAGGTGCTGTTAAGATCAATCAAGGCAGCCACTCACTGAGTGTGGAAAAGAGTCTTATAACAGCTCAGGAAACCATCCCATAAAGCCTCTACCAGGGAGAACATATCAGAGGACCAGACACTACAAACCGCCATGAGGGGAAACTAGCCAAACTCAGCAGCAACAGATGGAGAAGAAATGCCCTTATTGACTAACTTCCTTATGAGGTTGTATTTATGTTTCTACTTACTGGGTGCAGATTATATTTTCTGCCAACAGTAAATGCTATTGATTTAATACACGTGAGCTCTACACCACACTATGGCCCTCTGAAATACAGGGGTGGAAGAGAAACATAGAGCTCTTTTTCTAAGATACAGAAGATAACACATGGACTATCGAGACACTTTTGCTCCCAAAAGGCTCATGGCTAAAGAATTTGTATATTGTCTTTTGAAAAAAGGAAAAAGTGTAGCTATGCTGCAAAACTACATTTTGGATGGAGGTGGGCAATGCTGGTTGTTTTCCAGATGTCTGCCTAATTTTCTTGCCAGAAATTTCAAAGATTTACATAAAATTTTCCTTTAAAAATGCTTACCAATGTTCTGTGAAGAAATAGCAAGGCACATAATGACTTGATCATCTCAAAGTGAGATGTAATGAACAAGATACCGTATCATTACTGAGAAAATAGGAGTTCAGAGAAACCAGAGATCAGGGTTCTCTGGCCTTTGGCAAAGCCATGCTGGCTAACGTAAGGAGAGGCTTTTGATCCAATTGTGAATTTGCTCCTTTGTGATGATGACATTCCATCTCCAGCGTTCAGGAAGTAAACATTTTAAAGTAACTGGCTATGTCACTTGAAAAATCAAATCCCAGAGATGCTGGCTAGAAGCCAAGGAGTTACTCTCAGATGCATAAGAAAAGTGGTTGCAGCATATAATTAGGTTAATGCTGGACTAGACCCTGCTTTTGATGAGTTGGCAACTCCCATGACTGCTTTGCTTTAAGTGGGCTGGTGCCTGGGAGGAAAATATACCTATGGGACTTAACAGGAGACAAGCACCAGAAAGCAATTGAAGGGCTAGGATTTCACAAATGGTTCAAATAATGGAATCATAGAACAGAAAGGTCGTCAGTATGGGTTCCTGACACTACATGGGTTTTACATCTGAAAGATGAAATCCGGTCTACTTTTTTATTTAGATCTTCAAAAAAGGAGGCTCCACCATCTTCTTTGGTGAAGGTTTTAAGGTTTAATATATCAACAAATTCTTCCATATGATGCCTCAAAGTCTCTTTGTTATAGTTAAGCTCTAGCAAATTTCTCCCATAATATTTTTAATATACATGTGTGTGAGTCCCTCATATTACTAACCCTTATAATATCTGTAAATTTTTTTCTTTAGAGTCACTTTCTAGCCTCTGAACATTTTAATTTCTCCTTGATTCAAAACTGATTAGAATTCCATAAATTCTCACCTCTGGCAACATGGAAAACATTGCACTCTTTCTTGGGTTTCCTGTTCAAATTATGATCATTCGTCATAAGTAACACATTGTGGTCAATTTGACTCTTTTGTTAATTGAAAGAAACTATGAGGGGCACTAAATAAATCTGTTACCCAATATTAAATCATTTGTTATGTTACTTACGATCAAATTTGGCTGAAAGGGAGGAGGAAAAAAATATCAGCATATAGAATGAGTTTCTGGTATATAAGAAAAATGCTGATTTTGATCTAAAAGAACACAAAATATTATTCAACCTGTAAAATCATACTTTCTAAAAGTTTACATTACACCCTGGCTGGTGTGGCTCAGTGGATTGAGCACCAGCCTGAAAACCAAAGGGTGGTTGGTTTGATTCCCAGTCAGGGCACATACCTGGGTTGCGGGCTAGATCCCCAGTAGGGAGCACACGAGAGACAACCACACATTGATGTTTGTCTCACTCTCTTTCTCTCTCTTTCTCCCTCTCTCTAGAAAGTAAATAAATAAAATCTTAAAAAAAAATAAAAGTTTACATTATACCTCAGGAACATAGATTTTAAAAAAATTAAAACTTCTATAATATGCCTGAGTCATATACTAATACTAAAATATTAAATAGGCAATCACTTTCAAAGAGCACATTTAATAATATTGCTAAGATATTCATTCTGCGTACTCTGAAATATGATTCCAGGAATTTTCTTTGCAGTAGCATGTTTTCCAGTCTGCCAGCAACAGAAATCAATACCAAGCCCCCAATATGGCACAGTTCCCTGGGGTCATTGGTCTTCTACCTGGTGATAGGTTGATTACACTGGACTGCTAATCATCATAGAAAAGGCGGCATTTTGTTCTTACTGGAATGTATATCTCTGCGAATACAGATTTGCCATTCTTGCATACAATGTTTCTTCCCAAACTACCATCCAAGAACTTACAGAATGCTTTATACACCATCATAGTATTCTACACAGCATTGCTTCTGATCGAGGAACTCTCTTCACAGCAAATGGAGTGCGGTATTGGACCCATGCGCGTGTAATCCGTTGGTCTTACCACGTTCCCTGTCATTCTGAAGCAGCTGACTTGATAGACTTGATACACCGGTTGAACAGTTCTTTGAAAACTCAGTTACAATGCAAGATAGGTGGAAATATCTTTTAGCCCTTGGTTAATGTTCTCCAGAAGGCTGTACGCGCTCTAAATCAGCTAGTAATAATATATGTTGCCATATATATTATTTATATAATTAAATATATATAATAAAACATACATATATGTTTTTCCAACAGCCGGAATTCTCAGGTCCAGGAAAGAAGAGGTGGAAATGGGAGTGACATCACTTGCTATTACATCTGGTGACCCACTAGCAAACCTTTTTTTTCCTGTTTCTAAAACCTTACCTCTTTTGCTGCTCTCGAGGTCTTAGTGCCAAAGGGAGGGGCGCTTCCCCCAGGATTCGCATGAATGATTCTGCCGAAGCGGAAGTCACGATTGCCTCCCAGCCACTTGGATCCCCTCATGCCTCTGAATTTAAAGGCACAGAAGGGAGTTTGTGCGCTGGCTGAGGTTATCGATCCTGATAACTAACAGGAAGCTGGACTGTTACTCCACAGGGGAAATAAGAAGGAGCATGTCTGAAAGATAGGAGACCCCCTAGGTGTTTCTAAGTTCTACCATGTCCTGTCATTACAGTTCATGGATAACTACAACTATCCAGTTCATGAAGGACTGTTTATGTCCCAGAGCCTTGGGTCGCTTCATCGGGCACACAACCACAACCAGCTTAGCTGTTCGCCGAGGGTGGTGAAGGAAGGCAGTTATAAATACCAGCTGCCGCTGTGTGCCTAGTTGCAGAAGTGAGGTGTAATTGTTAAATGTTATGAGTATTTGTTCCTTATTGTGCTGTGAATGCGTGTGTGTATTTTTCTGGAAAACCCTGGGCAATACAAAAACATGGGTAAGAAAAATGGTAAGAGATAGAAACGTTATGAGAATTAGGAGATGTACAAGACAAGAAATAAAAAAGAAGAAAATAAAGGTTATAATTTTTAAAACCCTCTGAAAGACTGCAGTCAGCAGAGCACACACGAAGTGAGCTGCAGCTTCATATTTTGACTTTGACAGACGTCGTCATCTTTGTTACAGGCTGTTGTGCTGAGCAATAACTTGACTCAAAATCATTTAATAAAGGAGAGCTGGCTTTTTATGATTGTGATCATATTAATACTTTTAGAGAATCAAACAGAACACAGAATTCACTAAAATGTCACTTTCTCTATATTTTAAAATAACATTTAAATATAATCAAACTCAGGTGATTGTAGTTAGTTTTACTCAGAACAAAAGGTTGCCTCTTTTGTTTTGTATAAATTATTCTCGACAAACAGATTTTATTTTGAAATACTGAAAAGAAGTTTTGGTTACACATTTGTAGGCAAAATACATTTGCCTTCAGTGGTCAAGATGAAAAGTGATGTTCTACAAAAAAATGGAAATTTCATGAAATACTGTATTGCTGAATATGAGACAATTTTCATGGGCACTTGGAAAATATCAAAAGAAAAATATGTAACTAACTTAAAGCACTTTAATGAAAATTATGATAAAGTATATATGAAATAATGATCCAAATAAACCAGGAACCAATTATAACTCATAGTTGTAAACTTTACATTATATAATAAATACCGATCATTGACAATTATTTTTCCTATTACTACAGTGGAAAACCTTTTGAGTGATTTTTAAAAAACTATTTGATAAATAAAAACTCATCATGATAGTAACTTACCTTTGAATAATATTCGAAGACTTATATGACAATGTTACTTTTAAGAGCTGCAAGCATTCCATAAAATAGCACTGAATTCACAGAATATATGCCATAAATTCCTAACCTTGGTGTCCTTAAAGTAAAAGCTACTGCTAGGATACTAGAACACTGCTTTGGTATTCTGCTATAATTACATGTTTTGTCTTTGGTTTATCTTAAACACATTTGACAACTTGGGTTTTTCTCTAAAAAGAAAATCTGCTCCTTATTATAAAGTTGTAAATGTATTTTTGAAGATTTAAAAGTGAAACCAGAATATAGGAAAAATATGAAAACATACTTAAAAGTTTAATTTGGAATGCTTAATAAAACAAGAGAGAAATTACAAAATCTTGACATGGGCATATTTGAAGGGTAAATTTTTTGTCACTTTACAATTTATTTATTAAAAAATTGTGAGAGAATCCAGATAAAAATGAAATATAAAACAAAATGATAAAAAACAAAATAACATCAGTAGTAATCATTCTAATAATCCAGAAATGAATTTTAACAAACATTTTTAGATCAATATTAAAGCAGTAATTTAAGGGGAAAAGATAAATTTTGAGTGAAAGTAATTAATAAACTTTAGATTATACGATGATCAAGTTATTCAGGATAAATTAATCATGTGAACACATTTGAAAATACTTATGATTAAAATAATATAAAACTTATAATACACTACTATAATAAATAAATGGAATACTTAAGAAACCCTGCTATGTCCTGTAATAATTTGGCTTCTGTGAGAAAAAACCTTGATAGATGTCTCCCCAATGTGACAACAATCCTAAAAATGTTCACAATATTAATTAGTATTAACTGTGAAGCTAAAATAATTCTGAGATTTTTTCTATTAAATCTCTATAATAAATTCTATTATAAAATGTTTGTTAACTTAAGAAGCAATCAAAATGTATACAACTAAAAGTGTAAGAAAAAACATGAGAAATGTGTCAGCCCACTAACAAAAAGTCCTAGGCATGCTTGAGAAAGTTAGTTTTATGTAACAGAATCACTTCAGATCACTAACCAACCGAACAAGGAGGAGTTTCTGCCATAGCAAATAACTTTTGCTGCACCTGGATCAACACCTCTGGCGTTGCAGCAAATATAAGAAATTAATGAACAAGCCACTTGGCTAAAACAGGTTAATGCCCCTTCAGTTACATCCTTTGATTTATTTGCTACCAACTGGCTTTGTTCAAGGGGGCCCTGGCTAGGGGGTGTACTTCAGACTCTTGGTATTGTCCTCTTAATAGTCATTGTTATAGTCTCCCTGATGCCCTCTGTTCCCCCAAAGGCCTTAAACATCTATTCACAGCCACCAGCAGCACCTCAGATGGTCTCACTAGGCTTGGAGAAAGAAAAACATGACGAGCAGCAAAAATAGTCTTTCCACAGATCTGACACTGTAAGCAATGAGTTGCACGATGAGACAAGAGCGACTTAACTAATTGTGACAGAAAGTGGTGCTAATAACAAATTTTTGATCAATCTCTCATGTAGGAGAAGATGAGCAAATTGCAGGAATTGTTCAGGAGGCCATTAAACTGATGTGGCCCTAATGCCGTGGTGACCTACATGAGCCAACAGAACTCTAAACCTGTAAATGCCTTAAGACTATGAAGTCAAAATGCTAGGAATGACCGCAAGCAACTAGGCTTTAGGCTGTAGCCATTCAAATAGTTTCTTTTCTTTGGCTCAACTCTATACACCTCTGTGCTTCCCCTGGCTCCCATTGCGGGCACGCTCCTAACCACATCCAGTTTGGCACTGCCCAGTTCAAACTGACTTTTGCTCAAATAACCCTAAATAACAATACTTTTGATCTTATGGATCTTGAGAAAAGGTTTCAGGATTCCCAAGGAGTACACAGAAAACACTTCGAGAAACATGCTCCAAGGGGATAATAGATAAAAGTTTACACAATAGAGTGACAAGTAAAGTAGAGAGTCACAGAAGCTGCTCACTTGTGTCTAAGTGCTATGATTGTTAAGTCATGAAGGGCATCATTCTGGATGCTAAGTTGTCCTTCCCAATTCTGGGCATGAGAGGAAAGAACAGTGATAAACTCAAGCTTGTATTTGGTTTACTTCAGAGTAAATTTAAGAAATCCCAATTTCTTAACAAGTAGTTTTGTGAGGAAATGTGTTAAAATTTTATTTTCTTGATCTTTACCAATTTATTTGTTAGATGTCTGACCCATAATTTGGAACTGCTAATGTTCTTGGGTTTTCAGACTTGTTAAAAACCATTTTTAAAAAAATTAACAGTTACTATGATAGGAGTCAGATATTTCATTAGCTGGTTTAAGCTGTCACTTCTTTTTATTTGTAATAAGTTGTCCATAATTTCTTTGAAGAAACTTAGGACTGCTTTTTTTTCTTTCTGCAAAAACAAAGTAAAAATATTGGGTGGGTTTGCATGACATTTTAGTGGGTGTGTACTTAGAATAATTTTCTCTATGGTTACTGATGAACTGCTCCCCACCCTCGGCTCTGTTAGTCAGAGCCCTGTTAGAGTATTTAGTTTTAAAATATGATTACCTAAACCCTGAAGGAAAAAATGACTTAAAGGATAAAACACCCAAACATATTTCATTGCAATATTTTTGCATTCATATTACTCATGTGTCTGGCCCAATACTTTACACTTTTTTTTTTATCTTCACCTATAATAACATGTACTGTGAATTATTTATTTACTTGACATAATACCAGAATTTGGTGCTCCCTTGAATGCTTTATAAACAAGAAAATTAGGCATGGACTAGTATTCTTTGTGGATCATTAAAAATACTGGTGTTCTATTCAGAGTAGATGGGAAAAGAGCAACGCATGAGGAAACGTGCACGGACACAGCACATGATGGACAGATATGTCCCCCAAATGAAGAAAAATCAGTTACTCTTTCAATGTGATAATAAACTCTTTCCCTACTTACTATCATTGATTCGTCGGTCATTTGCTTATTTATGAACAGCTCTTGACCCTGGGGCCAGCACTGGACCGGGCGCTGAGATCCCATTTGTGAGGAGAAGACATACAATTAGGTTTCACTCACTTAGCCTCCATGAAGGAGTTTCAAAATGGTAGCAACCTAGATCTTCCCTAATGGTATCCTAAATCAATGTGTTTTTAAAATTAGTTTTTAAAAAAGACTCTATATTTTGGGGACCATTTTAGGTTCACAGCAGTTTTGAGAGAAAGGTAGAGAGATTTCCCATATATCCCCTGCACCAAAACCGGCAGAATCTCCCTAATTATTATGTTCTCTGTCATAGTGGTACATTTGTTATAATTGATGAACCAACAGTGACACATTATTATTACCTAAAGTCCATAATTTATATTAGGGTTCACTCTTGCTGCTGTACATTCCGTGGGTGTGGACACGTAACCATCACTTTAGTATCATATAGAATAGTTTCACTGCCCTAAAAATCCTCTGTGCTCCCTCTGTGAACCCTCCCTCTTCTTCCCCACCCCCAACGCTGGCAACCACTGATCTTTTTACTGTCTCCGGTTTTGCCTTTCCTAGAATGTCATGTAGCTGGAATCACACAGTGTGGAATTTTTTCAGATTGGCTACTCTCACTGATACTCATTTAAGTTTCCTCCATGTCTTTTCAGGGTTTGATAGTTCATTTCTTTTTAGCACTAAATAATAGTCCATTGTTTAAATATACAATGTTTATTTATCCATTCACCTACTGCAAGACATCTTGGTTTCTTCCAAGTGTTACCTTATCTATTATGAATAAAGCTACTATAAACACCTGTGTGCAGGCTTTTGGGTAGGCAGGAATTTTCTTTTACTTTGAGTGAATAGCAAGGAGCACAGTTGCTCAATCACATGACAAGAGCACGTTTAGTTTTGTAGTAAACCACATACGTTCTCTCCAAAGTGGCTGCACTATTTTGCAGTCCATCAGCAATGAGTGAGTGAGTGTTTCTGGTGCTCCACCTCCTTCCTCGTGTTGGACGGTGGCCACTTTAGGATTTGGCCATTTTAATAGGTGTGTAACGATAGCTCACTGTAGTCTTAATTTGTATTTCCCTGATGACATATGATATGGAGCATCTCTTTGTATGACTATATGCATTTGTATATCTTCTTTGGTGAGGTGTTTGTTTAGGTATTGGCCTGATTTTTAATTGATTGTTTGTTTTCTTATTGTTAAAATTTAAGGGTATTTTGTGTATTTTGGAGACAAGTTCTTTATCAGTGCTGTCTTTTGCAAATATGTTCTCCCAATCTATGACTTGTATTTGTATTCTCTTAATATTGTCTTTCACAGATCAGAAATTTTTTTTATTCTAATGAAAGCCAGTGTATCAGTTTCTTTCTTTGATGGATCCAGTCTTTGATATTTTATCCAAAAAATCATCATGAACCCAAAGTTATCTAGATTTTGCCTTCTAGGACTTTTATAGTTTTGCATTTTACTTTAAGGTATGTGACCCATTTTTAGTTTTTTGTTTTGTTTTGTCTTTGTTTTGTGAGAGATCTAATCCTGTGACAAAATTTGAAAGTTCAGGGAACATCAATAATGAAGGCAGTGACATCTTGTAAAACCTTGAAGTTTATTTTCCTTTTGCCCAATACTTGTCTAAGTGATAGGATTTGGGGGATTTCCAGAGTGATTTATTTTTTTCTAATAAGATTATGTTGTGTAGTGAGATGAGAGCTCTAAATTATTATGTATTTGTGAATCCCTTCTATTGGTAATGCAGTAAATTTCTCTTTATTTTGTCATTTTGCAAAACCTGCAAAATTCCTGTATACAATTTTAGTGTTGTATATATGAATTAGTATTCCAGGATGTCTTTAGGTCAGCAATTTTCAAACAATGTGCCTCAAGAATTTTTAAAACATGCAATACCTGACTATTCAGTCAAGGGCACTGACCTCTTTTCCCTTAGGTTGTCAAATAAAAAAATGACAACTGCCAATACAATAGCCATCTAGTGTGAATGAATAAAAATTATGCATATATATTTTTTAGCAACCTAAAAATGCAATAGCAAAAAATGTAACATACTTTTTGGTGTGCTGCAGGATTTTAGTAGTTAGTTTATATGTGCCATGAGATGAAAAAGGTTGAGAATCACTGCTCTAGATTATTGATTTAGCTATGGGTCCTCTTTAGAATTTGAGATTTTAGTTTCATACACTCGCATGCCTTAAATGTTTGAGGCAAAGCAACAACAACAACGGCAAACTTGTTTTGTCCACAAAATATAAGTTAGAAGACTGAAGCTTTCTACAAATGAAGAAATGGTATTTGATAGTGAAGCAAGTCCCCCTTTGCTGTTCCCTCTGTCAGAATCCTGTTCGTTCCCTTCACCTTATTCACTAAATATACAATTGTTTTAATTGCTTTTTTTTTTACAGTTTGTCTCTCTCACTAGAATACACATTAGAAGAGGTTTTTACTTTTTCTATTTCATTCATAATTGTGTCTTGGGCCTCGCACAGCATCTAGAACAGAGCAAGCACTTGTTAAGATACTGAGTTTAATGCTTTAAATAGAAGACTTTATTAATGTTTACCACTAGAGGGCATTTTCCCTCCATCTTAAAATCCTAGTCCTTGTCTTTTAAACTAGAGGTACTGAGTACACTTTATTAACGTGCAAAGGTAAAATATTTCCTATCAATCAATCATCTCAAATTATTAAGAACACATATACTCTGGCACATATTACTCTAAAATAGGTATTTTAAGCATCCATATTCTCTAGTTAAACCACCTAGAATTTAAAATATTGATCTAATAAACTTCAGGCTTTCCAATTAAGCTCAATATAACAATACCCATAAGCAAAGATATTTCAATGATGTAAAATAGACATAATCACCAAACCCGTGCATCTTATAGTATTTCATTATCTTAGAATATATTATGTATACGATAAGATTTAATGAGATAAATAATTTTAATCGAGTTAAAAATAACTCTTTTTCTATAGAAGAGGACACAGCAAAGTAGTCTCAATGAGGCTCTCCAGCTTCACTGCTGTTTCGATCCCCCTGGAAACGGGCTCGGAGACGGAGCTAGCCTGCAAGATGTTCGCTGGGGAGCACCATTGGGCCAACGCCTGGGAGCGGGAGGGTAAGGAAGCAGGATTGGGCAAAGACTGAATTCAAGCTTTCAAGGATGACAGAAGTCAACCCTACAAGTTGCCCTGAAGCTAAGAAGGTCCATTAGAGTAGTTCAAAGGTAGGCCCTAACGGGCGGCCTTTATATTTCTCTCTCCTCCAGTCATTGGATGTGGACTATGGGGAACTGGAGCAGCTGGCAGGGTCCGCAGGTGCCGCTGAGGAATCCCTAACGAGGCTGGAAGCTGAATGGCGGAGCAACAAGTCCTTCTTTGAAGGGAGATCTGGGAAGTGCTTGGCCGTATCTATCACAGTTTAGTTTTATGACAAATTAAATGGTGAAACATTAAATTAAATGGTGAAACCATTAGTTAGGTGGGGACTCTGGAATTGGTAAGTATAGTTAGGAACAAAGTATGTTTTGTAAAGCAAATGGAATATTTACAATGTAATGATTTTTTTAAAAATTAACACATGGATACTTAAAGCATATTGTAATATCCAGGTCAGGAGTTGAGAGGAAAGTGTAAAGTCACTTTGCATAAGCCAGTAATGTTTTAAGTGGAACAAAGAAGTTATTGAAATAGTTCAACATTAATAAAGCTACTATGCTTTATTATATTTTAATATATGCTTGCTCTGATTCTAAATATTGATATTAATGTTCTTGAGTAGTGAATATTAATTTTTATTTTAAATATCAAAATTTTAAGATTTCTATTTTATTTTTAATTGATTTTAGAGAGAGAAAGGAAAAAGAGAGAGAGAGAGATGGGCCGGTTTGTTGTTCCACTTATTTATGCATTCATTGTTTACTTCTTGTATGTGTCTTGACCAGGGATAAAACCCACAACTTTGGCTTGTTCGTATAATGCTCCAACCAACTGAACTATTTGTTCAAGGCTAAGATTTTTAAATAACTAATTTACCCAAAGGCATTTTTAGGAAATATAAATAACCTGGTGTGGAAACAAATCCCCTTAGAAATTAGAATTTCTCTTGTTAATGCTCTCTGTCAAAACACAACCCTTTGTCTTTCTTATCCCCTTCTTCTCACTTTAATTTTTAGAGTGTATTATTACTTTATTTCATGTAATTTAGGGTGGAATAAAATCCTGAGGAGAAAGTATTTTCAACAATTCTATAATTCAGCTACAAAAAACTGAAATTCTTCGCTCAATAATTGTTTCCTAAAAAGTTCCAGAAAAGCCTTCTGTATGTTTTCAACTCATTTACCAGAAGATGGCGCTCTTGCTCCTCAGCAGCGAACCTGGAAGATTTGAAACTTGAAAGAAGAATGATAAAGAAGGCGCCTTCAGCATGTTTACCGATTGAGATTCTTCATATGCAGGTGCAACTAATCCTTTCAAGATATAATAAAGCTCAATAAATCCTCCTTTTGCAATATCTTCACTGGTTTTTCAGGCCGATTTTGCTTTTTGTACAAAGTGTGGAAGGTCTCTGCACAACTGATGTTTAAGCAATGAGGAGACTGTCCCACTGTCTCCTGTCAAACTGCCAGGGACACAATTTCCGTTTCCCCGTTCTCGAAATTAGCTGATGAGAACAAGTTCCCCAGGTGAGCATAAATTCTTCAGACTGTTTTCTTTTCCTGAAATAGGTGACCAAAAACGATGCATTCACTAACTGTTACTCTTGACCAAAGAACCATGCATTCACTAACTTACTCTCAACGTTATGTGCTAGCAGATTCACTGGAGCACAATAGCCCTTCTATATCCCTGTCACTACTTCTGATTACAAGAACAAAATGTTTACCTGCTATTCCTTTTCCTTTCAGTATTGTATAAATATTGCAGCTATAACTTGGAAATTTTCAGAATTATTATAAACATTAAGATCACTATTATGCAAGTTTATATATATATGTAATATTAAAGTATATATATCAATATATACAGGTAAGTTCTTTGTTTATACAATACAAAGTAACTTGTCCTTTGAACTGGATATCTAGCAGCCATGATTTCGGGCTAACATTTTATCATTTCTTAGGTAATCTCAAGATTCTCAGATGCGAGTCGTTAGAAACATCTCTGCTGTTTAACCATATCATTCTGTGAGAAATAAGTATACATGATAAACAACCAGGACGTCTCTAAATTATTCTTAGTTCTAGAAAATTACAGTAATATCAACTGATAAGCTATGGGTTTTAGCCCTTCAATCTTAGTTTAGAAAATGAGCTGCTAATGAGAGTGAATGAAAGCACATGCTAAAGGGGCTTCTTATTCATGACAACTTCAATGTGCTCCAGCTTTCCTACCGCCGTTGCACTGACGCTAGATCATGCTACCCACCGCTGGAGAGTTCGCTATGCACATAACACGCTGAGCCTACCCCAAGTGATTGCTCTTATGTAACCACATGCTAGTTGTTGAAGGGCTAACCAAACAAATACATATTCTCCAAACCAACCAGAAAGATCTTTGAACGTTCTCCATCAGATTGAGTTCACTTCCTACCTATTTTAAGAGTTTCCAACATTTTAAAACTTAAAATTAAAATCTATGTAAATCCCTATGCATTCGGAGTTCTTCTCTAGTGCGATCTACCCTTTTTCAAGCTGCCCTGGCCTTTCTTTGGCTCCTGCAATGTGACATGCTTGTTACAGCCTTAGAATCTTTGCGAGAGCCATTTAACATTCTTACTGCTTATCTGTGTGTGTGTGGCTAGCTCTTTATTGACATTCAAATTGCAGAATCAATGGCATTCATTGACTTTCTATCCTACCATTCTCTTTTGAAGTAATCTACAATGGATCACTGCTGGGTTAGTTTTCTAGGATTACCATAACAAATTGCCCCAATCTAGGCGTTCCGTTCCGGAGATCAGACGTCTGAAACCAAGGTGCTGCAGGGGAAGAACCCTTTCTTTCCTTTTTTGCCTCCTGGTGGCTCCTGGTACTGCTCGCAGTGGAAGGGTAACTTCAGTCTCAGCCACCTCTGCCTTCCCATGAGTTTTTTCTCTGCGTGTCTTTCAGTATCTCCCTCTTTTTACAAGGACGCTAGTCTATGATTTAGGGCCCACCTTAGTCCAGTATGATCTCTGCAAAAATGCTACTTTCATACAAGATTACAGTTGGAGATTCCAGGTAGACATGGATTTTGGAGGGAAACTGTTAAACCCACTATATTCGCTATTTGATATATTTCATGATTTCTGTATTCAGTTCTTTATTATCTTTTACATCCCACCGACAACTAGAAGGCAAGTCTCTGAGATAAGGAACATCGTCTAGCCCTGGCTGGTGTAGCTCAGTGGGTTGAGCGCTGGCCTGTGAACCACAGCGTTGCTGGTTTGATTCCCCAGTCAGGGCACAGACCTGGGTTTCGGGCCAGGTCCCCAGTAGGGGGTCCTTGAGAGACAACCACACATTGATGTTTCTCTCCCTTTCTCCTTCCCTCTCTCTAAAAAATTAAATAAACAAATGAAAATCCTAGGAACATTGTCTATATGTTTATCTGCTACACTGACACATAATAGAATTTCAGTAAAGCATTTTTATTTTTAATAAATGAATAAAACAATGCTTCCAATCATCATGGCTAAAACGTTCAAGCATTTGAGGTATATGACTATCTAATCCGAGACATATGACTAAACTAATTGAGCAGATCACGTTTCTGAGCATGTAAACCAGACATTGGACCCTGTTGAATCCAAGCAGGTAACTCTGCTTTACGTGGCCTTTGTTTGGCTAATCTTGCGGCTATCCCTTGGAGATCCCTAATTTAACACAGCTGCTCTGTATTCAGACCTGTCTCACTCCTAATAACAGTCAGTGGCAACACAGAAAAACTAGCAAAGATTCTTTCGATCTTTGAATATCACAGATGCACTCTCTCCTTTAACTCTGTGAGGGTTTATATGTGTTTTAAATTCCTGTTATAAAGACCTATTCACAAAAGATTTCATCCTAGGCTGCATATTAATATCACATGAGAAACTTTTAAAAATTCCGATTCCCTGGTTACACTGGACCAAATACATCATAATATCAAACCCTCATTTATTGAGGACGCAACACTTTTTAAAGAGATTCCCATGCAACAATGGCTGATAATCATTGCCGTGCTGGATGCCTCTCTGGTGTAAGTTTTCTTGATTGTTGTGTCTGATGAAGCTGACTGTCCTAAGGAGCTGTAGGGTGCATTAAAGCGTTCCTACTTGTAATTCCGTCTCTTTCAGGAGTTTGGCTCTCTTAGCTTATGCAATCTGTCTGAGGGTTTAGTATACAAACTACAGCTAGCCTTTAACTACTCCAAGTTTTCAGTGACCCTGGTAGAAGGACAAGATTAGTTTTGAATAGAAGAGTTCCTGCTCTTTTATTCTGGGCCTTCCCCTGCTCCCCACCCCATTTTTCTCTAGCATTGCCAGCTGCCTAGAGCATTGTCTTTTGTCTCCAAAGCTAAAGTCTATCTTGAGACAAAGACTAATAATATAGCTTATCTTGGTGGAGAGGGATGTGTTGTGTGGGATGGCAGAGGGGTAGGAAATGTGTGTAAGCTGTAGATAGACCATTCTCTTCGTGGAACCCCAATTAATCCTTCCGGGATTGCTCCAGGCTCCTCCCACTCCAGGCATCCACCATGGAATTTCTGTGGCTTTGCTTCTACCAACTTTAAAAAAGAAATCATACTCTTCCGAAAGTTTGTTGAGCTGACATTCTTCTACTTGATCAAAATTTGTCTTCTTTCAGCCGCTCAGGAATAACTCAGCTCTGATCTTCTGAAAGTTTCCTTCCCGGTTCTGAGTATAGTTCTACATTTATGTGATTAAAAAAAAAATATATATATATATATATATATGCTTTCTTGCAGTCCTAGGGTGTAATATGAAGGAAAAGACTACAATGTCTACTCAGTATGCCTTTTTGTCCAATGCAAGTTATATATACTTGATACTAATATACATTATATTACACACAAATTTCTCATTCATACTCAAAGATGGCACTAGTCACTTTAATACACTTGTTAAGAAAATATAACATGTTCCCAGTAGTACTTGAACTAAAAATTAATCAATTAAACATTTATTGAGAACTTACTACTATTTGTCTGAAACTGCGCTGAAAACTGCAGATACAAAGATAAATAGGACATACTTTATTTTCCCTCAAAAAGCTTACCATTTGGTTAAGATGCCAGTCAGATAAAATGCAGAGACTATAACTGAAATATAATACAATGAGTGCTAGATTAGAAGCATATTCAGAAAGTATTTTCTGAAGATTAAAAAATAAATAATATGACATGCCTTTGAAGGATCAAGATTCAATATTTTTCATTGCTTTTTTCATTTGTGTTCATTGTCGATTTCCTCTGTGCTCTTTGCCTGAGTTCAGGGGCTCTCTTATTCAGAGGGTAGTGGTGCTTTGCTTAAGTCTTCATAGTTTGGGTCTCTTGGCTTTCTACGGCCATGTTATCTGAGCACTCAAGGCCTTTCTGGTGGTTTTTCATTCTTTATCCAATCTGACATTGACTCCGCCTCCTTCTCTTATGAACTGTGTGAAATCTGTGTTTACAATACGTCACTTTATCTGAGCTCAGTGTCAGACAGAACTGCCTGTGCCAATGTCTTACTGGAGATAATCTATGTAACAGGTGCATTTCCTCAACAACTTGATTTTGTTGTTTTCTGCCTGGGATTACTATATTTTATTTTATAATCATCCTGTTACTGCTGTTGATAGAGCTAAAATGGGCTTAGCCAGGTCTTACTGGAGAATCCTGTTTGTATTTTCTCATGCGTAGCATAGTTGTCTCATGCTTTTTAATTTTTTTAGAATAAAACTACATTTTAAAAGATTGTTATCATTTAATTATATGAAAGTATTAAGTTGTATTTTTCTATCTATTAAATAATTTGGGGTATGCAGTAGCTGATAACTGTCAGAAAAATGAAAATTATTCCCCATAACATCAATGTAGATTGCTGTGTTTTTGCTACCTTTTACACACCTTTCTAAAATTTGTATTTGATGATCCACAATACTACTCAGATAATTTATGCCCATTTTGCATAAATGTTTGAATATTCTTATGTTTTCCTATTTTATTTTTGCATTTAGTATCATTGTGATCGAGGTAATAAAATATCAAATTAATTAGAAAGTACTGACAAAATTGAGAGATAGTTGAGGCATTGTGAAATAAAATATTAGCTGAAATAATTTAATTCCAGGTTCAGCCTGACCAAATATTTCAATAGTAGATATTTTTATTATGTAACTAATTGTGGATATATAGCTGGCTAACTTTAAGAGTTGAATTAGCCGTGAATAAGAAGCCCAATTTTTTTTTAATAAAACAAGCTTTAAATATTTTAGAGAAACATCCACCATATTTAAAGCATAATTTTGTTGTTTTCCAATGGAAAAGTCTTTTTTACAAAAGTTAAATTTTACTCTTTTCAAAATTATACCTCAGTTTTAAAATATTAGGTGCCATAATAAATATAATTAAGATTAATAATGTTTTCATTTCATAGTACAGGAATTAAAGTTCTTTTACAAATGCACCACTCATTTGTAACCACAGTCATTTGAAGAATTCCTACAATATCAGCTTTCTCAATTAACAAAGAATTTGGTGAATCAGTCCAAATAAGAAAATATAATATTCAACTCCACTGGGATTTCATAGTTAAGAGATAGAGGCAGAAAAGAGCTGTTGTTAGGAAAATGTTCCTGAATAAGTAGATTGTCCACATTTCTCCATGTTAATCTATTTCATTTATTCATTGGATTTTATGTTACTTCCTTTCTCCTATCCAACAAGATTTTATTCTCTATAGCTCATGAGAAAGTTTAGAAAGAAATGCTTATTTTCTCGTGTGTGGTTTCTAACAAGTAAGGTCTTGAAGGCTGAAGAAATAAATACCTTTCCGGTGAAGGATTAATTATTCACTATTTGCAAGTATACTTATTCACTTGTTTATTTTGGTTCTCCAGCAGTGAAGGATTATAATTTTGTGATTTATAGCACCTATTTACCTTTTAATAAAAATAGGTGAATTTAGTACATGAACTAAATCGCGTATGGAGTCTACACATGTCAAACACTTTGTCTCTATTCATGTAATTACAACCTCAAATTGCATTGGTGAAGTTCTACCAACTGACACTATCATAGATTTACAATGTGTCATTTTTCCCCCCTGTAGGTTTTTAATTTGAAGAAGGACAGATGTTGAGATTGAAACCAAGTGGGACCAGTTCTATGTGAAATGTTTTCCACTTGATTCTATGTCATGGCACAGAATTTGCAAGTGAAAGCTCTTAAATGGTTGGACAACAGGCATCAATTTAAGTGGAAAGATTGTAAGAGTCAGTTAGCTGAGAATTTATGTTATGATAACATCAGAAACTGTTTGTCTCATATTGAAGGATTGCTGTGTGGTATTATAGTTTAAAGCATACATAAATATGCTAGCACATTAGAGGTACTCAGTAGTTATTGAATTAATGAACTAAGGTATATATTATGAAAATTTAATTATTAATAATGATAAAGGGGAAGAGATATAATGCAAATAGTGGAACTTTCAAGTAATATAACTATCATCTTTAATGCTTGTAATGCATTTTATTCTCCTACTTGGTACATCAGCCATTCTGAGTATTTTCACCACTTTAATTTATGTATTAAAGCCACGTGGAAAAGACTAATTTTCTGCCACAGCTGCGGAACTGCTTGGCTAACCTTTATAGCCTTCATACCAATACTGATGTACTTCCCTTTTCACAAAGCCAGTGTCATTATTTGTCAAGATGATTCAGATTATTAGCTGAAATTTCTTTTTATTCCTTTATTTCTTTGGTTTTCAATTCTAAACTTTCAGATATTATCTTTAAAGGTAAATAAGAAGTAACATGTCTTTATTTCATCCTTCATGGTGCATTCAGGTGCAGCCAACCTGACTTAGATGTATCTAACCACCTACCACAACATCACTGACTCCTTCCTTCAATTTCCATAACACTTATAATGCATTATCTGTAATTTTGTAATGACGTAAACTGACACTTTCCACCATTTACTGCATGCAAGGCACTGTGACTTACATATTAAATACATTATATATTTAAATCTTTACAGAACCCCTGTAGACACCCATTGTTATTCTCACTTAGCAAAGATGATAAGAAGCTTGCTAGTAGGTAACAAAGCCAGGCTACATCTTTCATTTAGCAAACAGTTATTAAACACACACTATGTACAAAGCACTTCGGTGCTAAAGAAAATAGTGAGCTACTAGATACTACTTTTTTAATGTTTTATTATCGGTTTCACACATTGAAATGTAAAATTTTTAGTGTAGGAATTTTGTCCTTTTTTCCTTTACTAAGTATTCAGCACCTTAGAAGCATTTGACATACAATAGTGGTCATTAAACATTTAATGGGTAAATGAATGAATTAATAAAATATGTTTCTTGGAGCACTGATAAATGGATCAGAGGTATAAAAGGAGATATCACATGCAGAAGAAATTCTTTGCCCAGAAGTGCAAACTCAATCTAAAAATAAGAGCTAATAGTTACTTTACAATCTATTTTTTCTGCTCATTAATTAATTTTACCATTTTTCCTAATGAAATTTGGTTAATTCAAAATTTAAATTTTTCCAAAGTGCTGGAGGTGGAAGGCAAAAAAAAAACAAACAAAAAAAATGAAACAATGGAAGGATTTTACAACTCCATAAAAGTTGGGAGTTACTGCAGTATGATCTATAAAAAGTTTGACTTCATGTAAGAAACTTGCACAGGTGTGGGTCTCCAGGGACAATGGCAGGTGCAGGGTGGCTAAAATCAGGGAGTTTTTGTAAGGTTTCTATATTCAACTGGACTCTTGTAATGCTACATTCTTCAAGATAACGGCACACTGAGATATCTCTCAATTGAAAATAAAATGTCAAAAGCACGAGTTTCTGAGAAATTCAGGCTGAGACATTTTATGATGTGAAAATAGCCTTTGCAAACCCCCTAGATACTCATATACTGAGAGGCCTTTACTTGAGATGTTGACAGCCACTGATGTCTTCTCCCAGTACAGGCCCACTCTCAAACTAGAAGTTTTCCTGAGGTATATTTTACAAAGTGAGCACACTAAGCTAAGTATAAATTGTGCATAACTTCAGAATTATGCGAAGGAAATGAGTAACCTAAGTTTTTAAGATCTTTCTACATAAAAACAAAACAATTGTTAAGAGGGATTAATAGGTATGAAGTCATAGAAGCTACTAGCAGGCAAATTGGAAAGCAGAAAGTTATCAGGCTGAAAGATTTATTTCTGAACTATCAAAAATATTTACGCAAAACCATTTTATATGACTGAATCTGTATAAGTATTTTAATTACCGTGGAGAAATGTTTATATTAACTTCATACCTCATAGATGCAGTGATATTTAGTATGAAAGGTATTCTATCAGGAGACATGAACACCAGTCTAGCATCAAAGCCTTCTACTCCTTGTCTATTTCTCTGTATAATGGTTAGAAATGCTAGATCTCCCTTAGCAAAGGGAGCTATTTCAGAATTGCTTTTGAGATTTATCTAAAACCATGTGATTTATGAATTGCCATAACATATAAAGCACTTACTCTCTTAAGATAGTCGTTATTTACTCTTATGTTCTTCAGTATCAACTCTTAATCTATAGATTGTAACATCTTAGAGGACAGGTTTCTATCTTTTGTGTCCAGCATGTAGTAAGGAATTAAGAGATAATTTTTAAATGAGTAAGTAAGATATATCAATGTCTTCTGGTCTTCCCAGTGTCGGTTCTTCCATAACATATTTCCTTGTGAGTTTTTACATGTTTTAAGCATGTGACAGATGATTATCTATCATATGCATTTCTTCCCAATAAATAAAGCTCAGAGTTAACATTGCCTGGGTGTGGTGATGGTATGAATGTATTACAGGGAATAGGATAAGTTGTTTTTAAAGTTGGTTCAGGTTATAACCACAGTGCACGAGCCTCCATAGTCACCATCATAAGAGGCGAAGAGGTCTCTCATGTAAGGAGAGAGTGAGGAAAATTGTACTCAGGCAGAAGAGGCACTAAGCTCAATGACAAGATTTGGGGCAGATATTTCCTGCCCCCAAACACTTCTCTTTTAATGTTTGATATTGTCACTTAGATTTTTTGGATTTCCCTTGCTTACAGCAATAAATTTATGTTAATATGCACAACCTGGCAAGTTGTTAGAGTCACATTATACAATATTTTTGGAACAGTCCTCGATGTTGATTGGTAGCACGCCTTGAGGGACTTACTGGGTTTACCTTCTTTTCTCTGAAATTCTGATTTTCAGAGAAAATAGACGTGGAGGCCTATTTTTAGTGTCTCCTTTAAAAATTGTATTCTAAGAAGTAAATGAGAAGAAAAACATCTGAGTACTCTCACCTGAGATAGAAGAAAGACTTTGACACAAATCTTCATCTTGCCTGAAATCTGTTTGGGTTTAAATTAAGACTCACAAAAGATTATTACGAAACTTGAAAAGCTTGTGTATACTTACTGCATCTATTGTTCAGTTATATGGAACATACCAGGAACTAGAATGTGCCTGGAGCATTGAGGCTGGAGTAGTAGAAGAATTGGGATGGCACCAAATGAGTGGCAGCAGGGGCGGCCGTGGTTTCCTAGAATGGTGTCTGGTTCTGGATATGTAAGTGTCAGCCGAGTTAGGTTCTAAGTAGTTCAGGTAGCGCTATCTGAGTTAGCTTGGGATGAGTACAGATATGAGCAGTAGAGGCTTAGAGTTGAGTTGGATGTAGAAGAACAGCAGGAACTGAAGGTGGGTTGCAGCAGGAATATTGGGCCAAACTTGGAGGGCAAGGCTGTACAGAAGGAAATTAAAACCAAGGAGTGCCAAGTGACATTTTATGTTTCCAAATGAGTTGCCTGTGAATTTGGTGGTAAAGGTGGAGCTGTTGGGTCTGTTCTCACTGAAGTGCACATTCCTACTGATGGAGGAGCTAATCCATTCTATGGCTAATGGTACAGGGAATGCAAAAGTGAGGAAGGTGGATAGGTGCTTGGGACCTAAATGCCATAGATTCCCATCAAACAATTTTAGCTTTGAAAATAAGGGTTCTACAAGTTACCTGCTTCAAATTTTGAATGCAGAGAGGTCTATAAGTTAGTTTGGACATATTTGAATTAGTTAAAAGATACACACACACACACACACACACACACATACCCCTCCTTGGTAAAACAACCTAGGTTTGAAAGTTTGTACTTGCAGCTAAATAAGCAACTCCTTGAACAAATCCCTTAATCATCTCCCTTTTCATATTAACCCACACTCTAAAATTACCTTTCTTCCAGCTTCACTGTAACTTTCCTTTTGAAACTTCAGATTTCTTAAAGAAAGGAAGGTAAAGTTAATTATCATTCCACCATCTTCTTTACTTTTGTTTCCACTCGCGCTTTCTGGTATCCTCTCTGACCTCTCAAGGACATATAGCTCTTCTGCTTTGGCCTGGGGGACAAATGTAAACATCCTCTCTGGAAGTGGCCAACGTCCTCCTGCCCCATTGTCCTCTCTTTAGCCTCAAAGTGGAAAGGATGAAGAGCCACCTGGAAGATGCTGTTCTACTGAATAATTTTTCTAGCCCTTCTGAATAATTAAAGCCTTGACCATTTTGCATAACATTGATAAGATGTACGTTCCTGGCCACTACTCTATCATGGTCAGCAAAGGAATATGGATTCTTTACTGTACTTGGTCAAGAAAACAGCTCCTAAAGGCTTATTAGTCTTTAATTAAACTATCACAGATATATCTCAGGACATACACATTAACCAACGCTGACCTGACACTGGAGTGGATTATTTGCTCTCAGTGGAGATTTGGATTTTTAAAAATTTTAGCACTGGGATTTGGCTAATGACATAGCTGTTGATACTATATGAGGTTTTACACAAGGGTTACCCATTTGTGTTAAAAATATATAAATATGCTAAGTCACATCAAGAAGCTTATACTCAATGACACCTCTGTGGTAGTGACTTTATTTTGACCTCCAAGTTGCTCAATTAAGTATCATATCTGCTTTGGAAACATTCTTGGACCTCAAATTGCCCAGAGTCCCATCACCATCATTTCCAATTTACTGTTTTCTCCAACAAAATTTAGAAGTTTGTGTTACACATTAGCAAATCAGCAGTATTTTAAGATAATTTACAGATTGCTTAAGCAAAAACTGCACTTTCTAAACTCCATGGCTAGAAATTCTTGAGCTTTACTTTAAAGTCCCTGCTTTCTGAAATCTCATTGGCACAACACATTTGGTGCATCAGTTCTAAATGGTTTTTTGGAAATGATTTTTAATAGGCCCACATGTTGCTGATAATCATAGAAACAATAACATAGAGCCTTTTTTTCCCTCCAGGACAGATATTCCGGTTGATAAGAACGTGTACTTGCAACCATGGATAACCTAACAAGAAGCTCATGGACTGCTTTAAGCAGATAGTATTCCTTGCTTTGAGATGCTAGTGAGTGCAACATCAATAATTTCATTCCTGCACAGTCATACTTGGGGGAAAATTATCAGGGTGAATTTAACATTACAAAAATATTTGTGATTGTATAACTAATGGTAGACATTGTTAATTTTTGCTGGTAGCAAACTGGCAAAGTTGCTGAAACCTTTGTAAATATCATCTGGAACTTAAACAATGCACACATGGATTTTATATATGATGCTTTTCAGTAACCATGAACTTGGGATCAGTTGGTTGTGGTGTAAAAAACAGTAGTAAGACCACCCAGGATGGAGTGCAAAATATATCTTAGAAATAGATGGCATGTACACATGTGTACACTTTCGTGTTGGTTGTGTTTTTAAGTGTTGGCTCTGCACATCATTGCAATTTAATAGCACCAAAATATTTTAAGGAAATGGCCTTTGATTACTGTTTTTGTTAAGCTACATATTTTATTATAAAAGGCTTTCTGTTGGCAATCCAAATAGTTCTGCTCATAGGAAGTATTTAAATTACTATATTCTCTTCACAGAAATAAAATACTATAAAATTACTGGAAAAAATGGTTGAGAAATTCAAGCAGTCACTTTCATACTGCTGCCAAATTTCAAGAAACCTAATACTGGAATATTAAGAAGTTTTGTATCTTAGAAAACCTAAAGGAAATGAAATGGCAATATTATCTATAAAATATACCCTCCGACTGCTTTGTACCACTTATTCTAAGAATGCTATTTAAAAACTTGATAAAACTATTTATATAGTTGAGGTATTCCATAATTTTTATCCAAAATAACAATAACAGCAACCCAAACCAACACAGAAGGCCTCACTTTTGAAAGCTGGATAGCAGAAATATCTTCTAACTGGAACACTCTCATATTCAATTCAGCCTGTATCATTATTGAGTAAATATTACATAAAACACAACTTTCGGTAATGCATAAAAGAAAGTCTAGTTCAATTTTCTCAGAAAATTATCTTCAGTGCTACCATAAATATACAAGGTCTGTCCAGAAGGTATCCAGCCATGTAATATGAAAAATGGAGACATTTACTGAAGAAGATAAAAATACAAGAGACATTGTACATAGGACAATGATGCCTCAGTCCCTTCGAAGTAGGCATCTTGGGCCCTCACACAGTTCTCCCAGTCCCTATCAGCTATCCTGTCATATTTTCCTGAATCTCATTGACAGTCTCAAATCTCTCCCCTTTCAAAGGTGATTTTAGTTTTGGGAACAGCCAGAAGTCACAGAGGCGCAAACATGGGCTGTAGGGGGCTGAGTAACCTGGCGGTTTGATGTTTCACCGAAAGACTCTGCATGAGACATGATGCATGACTAAGTGTGTTGTCAGGATGAAGCTACCAATCACCAGTCACCCAGAGCTGCAGCCTTTGAAATCATCTGACTAGTTTCTGCAGGGGAATGTTCAAGCCTAACGTAAACTTTGATGCAGATTTGTTGCTCTACTCATTCAGTCATTTTGAATGCAATGGCCACACAGTACACATGCTCATTCAACGGCATCTACTGCCCCTACTGACTAGTACAATGAAATTGTCATTGTTCACACATGTGCATTCCAATCCACTCTCCTTGGCTGCCAGGTTACATCAATGTTATGCAAACTATTCTCATTGTACTAACAATGGCTGGAC
The DNA here is from genome assembly GCA_004026545.1 of Mormoops blainvillei. Taxonomy (NCBI): domain Eukaryota; kingdom Metazoa; phylum Chordata; class Mammalia; order Chiroptera; family Mormoopidae; genus Mormoops; species Mormoops blainvillei. The sequence continues at coordinate 257,900 of PVJD01001323.1, forward strand.
TTTTTCCCAATAGACCTAGATTAAGTTTTCAGCTTAATGATTTTTTTTAAAGTTATGAACAGTATAAAATGAGTCTTTAAAAAAATTTTTATGTATTTATTTTTAGAGAGAAGGGGAGGGCAAAAGAGAAGGAGAGAAACATCGATGTGAGGGAGAAACATCAATCTATTGCCTCTCAACTGTGCCTTAGCTGGGGACTGAACCCACAACCCAGGCATGTGCCCTGACTGGGAACTGAACCAGTGACCATTCTCTTTCTGGTCAATCAACTGAGCCATACCAGTCAGGGCTAAAATGCTTTTGTACAATCACTCTTTTTCCACCTACCAGCTTGTCTAATACATACAGTAGTCTTCACAGGGGACCAGTCAAAATAGCCTCTTAAAGTCCCTATAAACAGAATAATTCTACTTCAAAGCCTACATTTTTATTTCATCTCTTTATGCTGTTCTTTAAATCAATATCCAAGATAGTTAAAGCTGAAAGATGACAATACTTCAAACAAAAGCAACTATTTTACAAGAATTACCAAATAATTGAAGCCGATCAGTGTTCGCACTTTTGGAACTTTTATCCTTTCCTACCAGACCTTGAAGTTTGTCAGATTTTGCTGAAACCTTCCTATTAGTGAACATCTGGATCATGTCATAGTTTGGTCTTATTTTTGCCTAAGAGTTTCCTTGTGGGTTTGCCTCCCACCGCACATATGGTTTATTTCTTATGTTTATCCCTAGCTTGTCAGGGTTTTTTGGTGTCATGTCTCTTTTCATCTCTACTTTTAAAGGGGAGTAATTTTGCATAAATTATTATCTTTCTAGGTGTGAATTATGGTAGTGCTCTTTTTCATGTGTTCTTTAGAGACTATGACTAAATGCCCGATCTTCCTGTAAATTGTATCTTATTACAAGAAACGTAATTTCTTCTATACTATATGTTTTTCAGCTTAATTCTGTTTTTGACAGTTCTTCATCTGCACTTGCAATTGCTCAGGCTATGTCTCAAGGCTTTTTAATATAAAAGCACACTCAATGCAATATAGTTTATTTGAGCTAATATGAAAATGTTTATCTTCTGGAAGATAGTTTATGAAATAATGTATAGAGATGTGTTTTCTTTCCATGCTTGAAAAATTCTCACTTTGAAAACTGTGTAATACACACACACACACACACACACACACACACAAGTGAGTACTTAGTACGGAACAGTTGGCTAACTCACCTTCAGAATACATCCTTTGGGGTGATGATGGCAGACAGTAGCCCTTAATGTTAGAAATAAAAAGTTGACCTAATTAGAAATTAAGATAAATGTGTTGGTATCTTAACTGAATTGGGTTTTATGAGAGAATAAAAGTCAAACAGGTAAATTCTTTATCTTTAACTAGTTATCCCTTAGAATTACTTTCGAGAATTTTTATGGGAAAAGGCATGTAGAAAAGTGCGCAAATGAACGACACGACTGAAATTTTTATCATTGTTATAATTTAGAACTTCTGAAGTTTTGTTATGCACTTTTAGTTTTCTGTTTTAAAATTACATTATTAGATATATGTACCAAATACATAATTTAATAGAAAATTATATATATTTGAGTTGAATATATGTATATGGGATGATTACAATTACTGCTGTGAAAATGAGAGTCTATATGGGATTTCTTTTGGTAATTACTGATATACAGTATTGATAACTGTTATATGCTAAGATGTAGCAATTCAATCAAAAGTGTTTATAATGTTGGTTAAGTGGCACACTTTTATCAAAATACCATTTTGAAGTGTGCTTCATGAAAGGATTCATTTCCAGTTATTAGAAATAGAGGTATTTGAAGGCAAAAATATTTTCCAATAAAAAGTGGGCTTTATAAATACATATATAATTACAAAATATTTTTTTTTATTTTGGTTGCATAATCAAATATGTGAAGAAACCTCATTTTGTATGAGTTACAGTATCTTTTCTGGACTAATTTCAATGGTTTAAGAAAGATGCATGAAGAAACCAATAATTTTTCATTGATTTTTTTTGTTATAAAAAGTGAATTATAGACATCAATTCAAGTATTTCATAACTGAATACTCAACGAATATTTAATTGGTTCATTCATCTTCCATATTAATTAATATCTTATATTACCAAGTGCCCAAATCAATAAATTGTTTCCTTAAGTTTACATTGTTTTAGATGATCTAAACTAAAATAATGCTTATTGCATTGGTATTTATTAAAAGTGTAATTGATTACTTACTTTCACTATATGACACAACATGGTAAAAAAAAATTGTTCTGTTCTAATTGGATCAAATAACACCATTTTATTCTGGTGCTTACAATTTGCTAAATGTTAGATATGGACAAGCCATTTGTTAAATTTCTTTCATACAGAGCTAGGATAATAAAATTGCCCTACTTCATATAAGGAAGAGCAAATGCAATCATGAAAATACTGTGAACATTATAAAATGATATAAAAATGTGATATATTATCAAGCAGAGCTTTAGTAAAGCTTTATTACTCTTCTGCTTATATTTTATTTACCATTAAATTATAATACAATGCAATATATAAAAATGTTTCCATTGTTAGGTTTAATATGTACTGAAGTAAATCAGATAATTTTACAAAAATGTATAAACGTTTCCCTTAAATAAACTCAAAAATATTATTTCTCAATAATAAATATAGAGCTACCTGATATTACATAATGTTAATAAACACTGTCTAATACAAAGAGGATCTTAGAAAGAGACTAGTACAGAAACAATCGCAGATTATAGTCCAATCTCCATTAAGGGTATTAGGATATGCTATTTTTTTAAAGATTAAGAATTTTATAATCTAGGATATTTGTTGTTTGCTTTTTAAATTCTAGAGGGTCTTAAAAGGTAAAAGAGAAACCTTAATAGTGGCATGTTTCTAATGTCAATGACTATTGTTTTGATCAAATGTAATAACCTTGGGATGAGTATTTAATCAAACTTTTATAAGTGAATATATGTCATAATTATATGAATTCAATATGCTCTTTGATAGTACATTTTTCCATATGGATACAAGATTTTATTTTTGATGTAGTATACTATTTAGTAGATAATAATTTAACCTGCTTCCCAAACCAAATAAAATATAACTAATTTCAACAACCATACTATTAGGATCAAAAGTAATGCAAGAAGAAAATGAGTAAGGTTTCTGAAATTGGTAGATGCCCACAATGCAAATTTGAAACATTGCTAAACATTTTTATTCCATATTTAATTCAAGTAGAATTTATTGAATGGTATATAGAAACCTATATTAATCTGTTGACATTCATCAGCAATTTAAAACATAGCATGAAAAAATATTTAAGGATTAATAAAACTGCCATTTTTTAAATTCAAATATGCAAACCTCTTAAATATTGAGGTATATTAAAAAGAATCGTAAAGTGGAAAAGCTGATTAGACACATAACTTTGTCTAAAAATGCTAAGTCTCTTTCAAATTAGTTATAAAAAACAGTTGAAACATTAAGAACTGGACTACATAAATGACATTATGGATTTTAAAAATGTATTTACTTGAGGTATAATGTTTCAATGAAATGTACAGAAAAAGGATGGAAGTTGAGACTTCAAAATTAGCCAAATAGTGATGATTTGAACACAGTTATGAAAACTTTTACCTAGGTACTATATAAATAAACAGTGTGTCTATAAGTATAATGTTCAGATTAAAATAAATAAAATACATTCTTTTGTTATACAAGAAAAATTTGACAGTTTAAATAATGGTGTTGTGAAACTGACAAACTCAAGATGTAGCTAGGCCTGCTCACTTTCTAAAAACGTGTGTGTGTGTGTGTGTGTGTGTGTAAAAATAAGCCTTCCCTTGTCAACTATATACACTAACCTCACTTGTGTGATTGTTTAGCCATGAAATGTTATATCTAGGGTAACCATGGAATAATGACAGCACTCATTTTAATGATATCTTTGGTGAAATCTTGTTAAACCAAATAAACTATTTGCAAATTAGCAAGGTAATGTTGGAAACTGTACCTAGGCAAGCTAATAATAGGTGACTGAAGTAGTGCTGAAGGGAGGTGAAATAAGAAGAGAAACTATCTGTTGAACTGTCAGAGCACAGAGAGGTCCACCTGATGAAGCCGTCTTCTCCCAGCCATTCATCTGTGGAATTCCAAATTCTAGCTGAAGCGTGGACAGATGACCTAGAGAGGAAATTATGGTGTACAGATTAGTTTGAAGATGCTTGTGGGAACACTGTCCAATGCTGATTTAAGCTGAGTCAGCATAAAAGAGGTCAGTGTTAAGGGGAAGGCAGGGGAAGAAGGCAAAGTGGGTAGGGGGTGGAGGGAAGCAGAGTGAATGACACCAGGTGCCAGTGATGAGTATGTGTGGTAAAAATACAGGGCACTACACCAAAATCTAGGAAAAACCAAACAAACGAACCATTTCAATTCATAGCAGTGGGACAATTTACTTTTCTTTATGAACATGTGCTCCATCCATTTAAAATACTTGTTCCTAAAATAAAAGCATTTTTTATACCTCTCCTCCATTCTAGTTCTCTCTTCTATTCAGATCTCCCTTCCTTTACATCATCTGGACAAATCTGTCTTATATTTTGGTTTATAGCTTGCTTGTTATTTTTTTTTCTGAAGTTTTCCATCTCTCTGGCCAAATGAATTCCCCCTTCCTCTTTGAAAGTACAGCACTTTCATTGTGAGCTTACCACATTATAACCCGGTTTTTCCAACAGTGATGTATTGAGCTCCTTCCCTGAGCCTGGTATCATGCCAGGCACTGGAGTCAGAGATAAATTGGATATGACCCTGTCCTCAAGGAGCTTCCATACTAGAGAGTGAGTGATGTGAATAGAAAAATTACACCTTTGTGTTAAGTGTGACAATAAAAAATTATACAAGACCCACATTAGGGTTGAGAAGGTGGTTAACTTTAGAAATGGGAGGTTCAGAAAAGACTTGCCAGATAAGATGATAGTAAGTCATATTACTATCTGTTTCTTTTATTTTATTGTGAGCTCTGTGAGGACAAGGGTTAACTCCCAGTCATCTTAGTATTCTCATCACTTCTCAGTGTCTAGTACATAGTAGACAGACAAGGTCTATCAGTGGGATTTAATTGAATAGGTAGGAATCTGGCTTTAAAGGGCAAAGTGTCTGGAAGCCAAATTTCTTTATATTCAAAATCATCTTTGGTTTAGTTTCATTTGCTAACTGCCTCTGCCTGTGTGTGTTTGCATGCTTGAAATCAAAGCCAAGCTTTTTCCTTTGGTCAGGTTGACTGTAAAAATGATCACACTATGTGACACATGATTTCTGTGGCTTCGTTCTCTCTTTCATTTATAGCTCCTCTTAATATATTAACCTAACAACATATGTTTCTTTAATGAACTAGTATAAGAAAATTGTTAGAAATAAAATAAACTAGTAAGATTTTGCAAACTTTTTGAAAAATAATGTTTTCTTCTTTATAGAAACATGTATTTTGTAAATATAAACATTGGCTTTAAATAATTATTACAAAGTCAAAATAGAAAGGATGGCTGACTTTGGCATCAGGCCAGTTTATATTTAACAACTTACAACTCGATAAGATGATTTAATAGTATCTTTGAAGCCATGAAACTTGATAGATTTGCATTAAAGTGAAAGCAAATTGTGTATTAAAAATGAAGTCATAAAACAAAGATTTCAAAATGTTATACTATTCACTCCATGTTAATGCTTGCTTATGATCTTCGAGATAGGCAATTTCAATGACAAATGATCAGGCATCTTTGTAGATCCTGAATGAAACCAAATTGATTATGATAATGACACATTATAGAGTTTCATCCCCATATTTCCTTTTCAGGTATGACATAAAAATAACATTTAATTTGAAGGGCATGAATATTCACATCGTCACCATAAATATAGAACCCAGTTTACAGATATCGACAATGCAGAAACCTGCATAGCTGATTATGTAGCAACCCGATTGGTCCTCAACATTTTATAAACTTATGTTTCTTGACACCATATGCTAGAGGGAACAGTAAAGACATCTGAATTCAAATATTTTGAAGAAATGTGTATTTAGCAACTGAATACATGCTAAAAGGAATAATTTACAGCAGCAGTTTCATTACATTTTCTCTCCAGTTTTGTAGTTCCCATCTGAAATGCAATGATAAATACAGATATGGAACATATTCGCTACCTGGAAAACACATGCTTATCGAATGGGCACGTACCTTCTGCCCTTAAATAGCACATCAACCACCTTGTTACCTGTGTCAGAAATCTGGCATTTTAGGATGACGTTGAACACAATGAAATGGAGTACCTATAAAAAGTTGCATTTTACACTCTTCTTCTTTTCAAAATTATTTACATCTCTTTGCCTAATGTGTAGGTAGCAAAAATATTGAACACATACCATTGAAAAATCACTAAATAATACATAAAAAGTGTATTAAGTGTGCATTTACATGCATTTACATTTTACACTTGATTTCAACTGGGCCATAATTTCTCTGCTGCCATGTACCTTTTTCCTACCTTAAGATTGCTGTCATAATCTGCTTAAGGACCCACAAATCTCCTAACATAGCTCAAGTCTGATGATCCATGCATATATCAAAGTCTGTTAAAAATTAAATGGGACATTATTTTTCGTGCAACCTGTCCCATCTCAATACACATTGGCAGAAGATTATGACTGTAATAAGAGTTATATACCCGCAAGTTATGTCTATAACTGTTTTTGAAAACTTAGATGGCATATAAAGACATGCCAATGGATTTGTTGGTTTTTTGTTTCTTTTAACTGAAGTCTAGACTTTCTTTCTATGGGTATTTTGTAATGCTAAACAAAATGCATTCAGATATTGGAAGATATCCTGAAATTATTATATAATTTCTATTCCTTCAAATCCTTTATTTTTGAAGACTAATAAGAAACCAGATACTTCTGTTATTGCAAATAAATTTGTTTCAGTTGCAAATAAAGAATAAAATGCAATACCGAATTTTGGTACAGTTAAGATACACTATAAAAATAAAAGAATGACCTATTTCTGGAACATTCTTTGTTCTGTGACTTATATTTCACACTTTACATGAACGTGCTCTTCAAATAATTTAAAATTCAGTTAGCATTTGAAGATGTACTTTTTAAAGTAATACTGTATTAATCAATGGAGCATAAAATTGAATGTAGAATATTTTTAGGCTTTCATTTGAAACAAGTGTGGACAAATTGTTTATTCAAGGTAATCATTAAAACTGTAAATTGAGCTTCTATCTGTGAAATTTTTCAACTGATAGTGAAATTTTAGAAAATTCACTGAAGTTTGAGGTGAGAAATTAATGCTGAGTTAATTAGAATCCCAAGGCAGAGTTAGAATTTCAATGCTGCTTTCATTAAGTAGCAATGGGATGTTTCTTTCGCATTTTTGTCATGATGAAGGACCTAGGGAGGGATTTCTGGCAAGGAGAATGCAGCGCGGAAGGAGCTATTGCAATGCGGACGGTTTTCTACACCTTGAAGTCAAAGATTCTTAAGAAATCATCTTAGGACAATAAAGCAGGCAAGCCCTTAATTGATCATCTTTCACCTTATTTAATAAGTTGTTGCAGGAGACAAAGAGTTTTACACATTTAAAGTGTGGATTCTGTCCTGGAAAATAGTTTGTATAAAAGTTACTCCTACTGACATGAAAAGAATTAATGTTCTTTAGACAGATAATTGTCTTAATGTAAGATAAGAGACAGTTAATACAGATATAAAGAGTTGAGAAATTTGTTTTTAAGGTGTTGTTCTGAACATTACTGATCTCTCTTTTTAAAAAAAATTAGGTGACACAGTGGTAATTCCTAATGAAATCATAAGAGAGAGTTTTTATGTCTCAAACGTCATGCAGGGATTCAAACACAGAATTAAGAGGCATTTTCTATTAATATTATATTAAGATAATGCTTATTCATTTCATAAAATATGCTATCCCTTTTCTCCTTATTGATTCATTAGATACAACAAAATGTACTTAACAAATCAATGTTTCTTTGATTTTGGGGGGGTTAAATGCTCTGTTTTTCTAAGAACATTATGCATGTTAAAATTAATTTAGACAATACTTAAAGAAGAGGAGGTGTTATTTGTTTGAAACCCTCAGACTAATAAAACATAGTTTATATCCAGGCTTTAGGAATTAATTGCAATGACATAAATTTTAGAAATATATATATATATTTCTAAAAGAGTATTGGCTATCCCTCTTGCACAACTGAAAACAAAATCTTGGGGAAAAAAGCAGCACAGAATAGGAATTTTTAAAACAAAAACTATATAGCACAATAATTGTAAGACAAAACCTACTCTAGCTTAGAAAAGAGCTAAATTTTACTGCATATTTGTCATGGTACATTTAAATTATAGTTTTAATAAAATACATCTTTAGATCAAAGCTGAAAGAAGACATCAGTAGTAGATCAGTGAATTCCTTTTCTTTTTTTCTGGATGATGGATGGTTTATGTTTTCTATATTTCTATAGACCATTTCATTCAGTATCATTTTACTCCTCTAGTACATATAAACACGAGTGCTGGTAGACAGAAAAATATCCTTGGATCCAACCACATTTTGGAATATTCATCAGCTTAGTAAATCCATGCAGTTTATTTTAAAGTTTTGTTCAATAAAATGGCTTTGCTGATGCAATTTTTCTTCTTTAGATGGCAATATGGCAAATGACATTTTTATTTCTCAGGCAAAGAAGAAAGCGAAACCTGTACAGTGGAATCCCATAGGAAACATTAAGTCTGCCGAAGCGAACATCTGCGTTCACCTGACCTCTATTAGTGTTGGTATCAGAAAGAAAGCCTGCTGGGAAAGCTACTCATGGACTTAATTTATAATTGGTGGAACTCAGTTGCATTTCCCACCGTTGTAAACATCCACATAATGCCATGAAAAAAGTTCATGTATATTGCATTTTTTCCAGTTACTGTCTTAGGCGAGTTTCTACTTGTTTGAGGTTTCTAGAGGTAATGCAGCTCAGACACTCCTAGGTGCCCTCTCAAATTCATGGGTCCTCCTGTTTCTACCTTTCTTATTTTCCTGTAAGTGCTTCCATTTGTTACTATTCCCTTGGGTATGTCCTGGCCTTTGCCGACGTTGTTTCCTGTCCCGTTTCCAAACTTGTTCACAGAACTCATCCATTGTGTTCAGGTTGGGGTGGTTAATGAGCTGCATGAAGTCTCTGTACCAGACCTTCTGGCTAGGTGTCATGCTTTGGGACATTTCTTTGGTCTTAGAGCCATCTCCATCATCATCTTTATGAAGAAGTTCTTCCAAATGCTCTGTGTCAATGACTTCCAGGGTCACTTTAAGAAGAGTCTGCATAAATCCGTGTTCCACGGCATGACACAGGTAATTGCCCGAATCCTTCTGCTGTAGGCTACGCAGCAGAAGGCCTTGCTCTGTCCTGATGATATGGTCATCCACTCTAATCTAGCAGAAGAAACAAGGGCAGTAAAAATACACATATTTAAAAGAAATAAAAAGTTCTGAAACTTTGTCTCAGTAAAAACTTCGATTATGGCTTGAGGCACATTTTAGTAGTCAATAGAATTTTTAGATTTTTTAGCTTAAGAGATATAATAACATCTTATTATTAGAAAAGAGGTTATAAATTTATGCCAGTTGTTTTTAAGATGCTTTGCAAAATATTGGTTGCCTATGGTTTTATTAAATTTTCTCATTATAATAATTTAAAATATTCAAGATCATGGGAGAAAAGTACAAATATATACTTTATTTTGTACATTTGAAAGAAGGCATATAAATATAGAAGGTTAACATTAAATATTAGAATTGGAAATACAGAACCATGATACTAGAAAACAATGCAGCATTAGAATAAACATATAACATTTGAAAAAATACAAAAGCAATTGAACAAGCAGAGAAAAGCATGGGATTACATGCTTTATTTCCTGGGTCTTAGATGTGACATAAAAATGCAGATATGTTCTTGAATATATCTAACCTCACTTTTATTTTGAATACAGTTTATAACAGAGATCTCTGAAAGCCTAGGCTGGTAACGTATAAAATCAACCCTGACATTTGTGCGATGTGATTACATATATAAAGAGTGTTTCAGATGTCAAAGAAGAAAATGGGAGAATTTTTAGCTTTATATTCAGATTATGTTTGTAAAACTGTCTGTACAAAATACATTTAAAAATCACTTATGTAGTCTGGTTGCTCTTATCTAATGCTTTTCAAAAGCTTTGAGTTCTCACTGAAATTTTCTTTGCACAATTCTTTAATTTCACAGAGGAATAAATGTATTCATTGAGGAGAAATCTCTGTCTATATTATATGCAAATTTCATATCACAGTTCATACTGGGACCTTAGATAGTTCATCTTAAATGTACTTCTCCCTTTCCCAAGTCTACCTTTCCCATTTGAGGTGAAAGTTAATGGAGAAAGAAATACACATTTGGATAGCAGAATTAATTGAACAAAAGTTAAAATTAGTAGGATGATTTTTTTTCTGTACACAAATATAGATAATATAGTGCCTTGTAAATAACTACAGAAAGAAGAAAGGAGATTCTAAAATCAGGGTCTGGCACAAATAACACCCCCTTTTTTATTATAAAACCTTTATTACAAAATCACCAACATGTAATTCTGTAACATAACAATATCACACTCAAGCACACCATATGGCATTTTAGGTGAAATGTTCAAATTGAAACTATAAGTTATTACACACATATTGTTGTCCTATCAACCACACTCAAGCAGGTGTTACTTCTGCCAGACCCCGGATATCACCAAAGGGCTTCTGGGACAAAACTCACCTTTGCTAGTCCAATTCCTAGTGTATAGCCTGCCATATAATCAGCCTTCAATGAATATATGTTTAATGAATGAGCTGTTATTGGGTTAAGAAGAGGATAATGATTCACAGTAATTTTCCCCCCAATTCAACCATGCTGGGGTCACTTAATATACGTTAGATAGAAATAGTCCAACCCATTTCATTCCTATACCTCTTCTTTGCGCTCTTCATTTCGTCTCTGGAATTGCCAGTAGACCAGAGCTCGCTGTGATTTTGGGCTGCATTCCAGGAACGTGCTACTATTTTCTACTCCATAGATGATTCTTTCTTCAAGGCTGTGGCCATGGTGATTATCTGTTCAGTGAAAAGCAAAATGAAATGAGAACATGTTAGAGAAATAAACTCAACTTTCCAAAGTATTTATTTGGAAATCCAGGAGATACATTTATTGCCAAATTGACTGAGGATGGCAGAAATGTCAAGGATGTACGGTTTCAGAACCCAAGAGCTTATCAAAATAGATATTATTTAAGGCATGTGCAGATATTTGTCTTCCAGAAAATCGCATCACAGTAACAAAGTCAGTCATGTGTGCAGTATAACTATACATTTTATATGCCATGATAATACTCTCCAAGAAACTATTTTCACTCTAAAACTCTGTGCTCTGATTAATGAGGCCAGTTCATACTGAACTATTTTCCAGCAGAAAACTTATTCCACAGGGCTTTGAAATCAAGATGTTGCCTCTTTATATTTGTTTTTTATCTGTAAAATTAAATTCACCAACTAATATTTATCTAATATTTTATAAAAGGTAGAGTTCTGGAAGTTTATATTCCTTGCCAATAACCCCCAAATCCACAAGTTTGTTCCGAAGATCAGTGGGTGTGAAATATTTGGAATGGCTCAGGAGAAAGATGCATAGTTCTAATGCAATGTGGTTTCAATTGTCTATTTTAAAATGACACATTTTTTAATATTTTCAAGAATTAGGCTAAAGAATATGGCAAGAGTATATAATAAAATGCAGCAATAAGAAATCCTGTTTCCTGATTAAGTTTCTATTATTTTACCCTTTATGTAACCTCCTTCAATGTGGTAAATGAAACACAGTTAAGATCAAAAGTTCGACATAGGGAGTGTAGGTAAAACTCGTTTAGAGAAAATAAAAAGTCCTTATTATCTTGTATAATCCTGTTTCCATTATGACATCCTGTACAATCTGGGACTCATTAAATTAATTTAGAAAATAATAAATATATTTTCACATGCGTAGAAGCCTGACAGTATAGACAGATAAAAATATTTTGTTCTCTATTTCAAAGTTAGCTAGATTTTTAATTTAAAAAATGCTTTCCCCCTTTTTTGGCATCACTTTGACAGTTTTACTATATTTATAATCAACTGAGTATTTTGTCTGTCAAAGACAATAGGACTTGCTCTCACTAGCTTTAAAGCTTTCCAAAATCCTGCTTCCAACCAATCCCTGTCCATGGCCAATGACCACTCTCTCCTAGTCTCACCCTGCCTACAGTCAACATTCTGCCTCCATTTGTTATCTCTGGGGATGTCAACCTCAGTTCCTTTTCTTTTATTGCCTGATGTGTGAAATAAAGCTCTTTTAAAATTGAGAAATATCTTATTTAAGGATCAATCCCTTATAATTAGGAAAAAAACAGAAAATCACTGAAATGCAAAGCAACAATGTTTAACTGATTTGAAACCACTTTTTTCCATTTTGTAGATATGTATCTTTTTCAATATCTATATTGAATATAGTAGCATTTTTCTTTTTTTCTCTGAAATTATTAGTATATATCTTTGTTTGAATAGATATGCTACATGTTACTCTGTTAGTTTGCAAGACATCTGCTTCCCTGGTTAGAGATCAATTTAATCTCTGTGCTCAACAGGCTCTAAAAAGTCCCCTGTGATTCAGGAGCTACCATGAATAATTAAAATATTTGTCACAGAGGTCAATGCGGTGTACATGGAATACTTTTAGTTCCTGCCAATTGCTGTGCAGTTTAAATTTCTTTGATTTAGACATCCTTTAAGTTGGAGTAATAGTCATCCTTAAAGAAGAAGGAAATCTGCAATAAGCAACAACAGAGATGGACCTTGAGGACATGCGAGTGAAATAAGGCAGTCACAGAAGAACAAGTATGAGAAATAAATCCCATTTATATGAGAAATCTAAAAGAGACACAGTCCTAGAAGCTGAGCGTAGAATGGTGGTTGCCAAGGGTGGGAGAAAAGGGAAATGTGGAATTGCTATCAATAAGTATATAGTTTTAGTTATGCAAGATGAATAAGATTTTGGGATATAAAATTTGTTAAAAGGGTGGATCTCATGTTGTGTTCTCATGCCAATTCAATTTGTAAAAGTAAAATAAAAATTAATATAGTAAAAAATTATTTTACTTTAAGGAAGAAAGTTTTCATTCAAGCTCTAAATATTAATGAATCGTAAGATATATGACAGCATGACAACACAGAATAAAATCCACTGGATTCAGAAACAAACAACATGGTGACCCACTAATATCTTGTGATTTACCGACCATGACTCCCAGGCCTACTTTTCTTGTAGACTTGTCTCTCATCTAATCTATGTTATTATAAATATCTACGGAAGTATAAGGTGTAAGTAAGTTATGCCTCTCAAACACAGAACTCTTTAAATATTTTGGTACGCTAATTGCCCCCTAGCTAAGAACAATACAACTTGTATAATAAGAAAGATTAGATTTTTTATATTAATATATCAATTAGGTACATTTAAAAAATCACTAAGTTTTCTTCTTCCCAATTAATTTAATCATTCCTCATGGTCCATAGAGAGCTTTTGATTAATCTTTCTTATAGTCCTGAGGAAACTGCTCAGTTTTTAGTTCCTTTTCAGGGTTTCCCCTGGTGACAGCAAATGTTTCCAAACATGCACACACACACACACACACACACAGAGGAATTCTCTTAATAAATGTTTTCTTATATTAAAAAAAAATTCATTTTAACTGCTACTTATCTATAGGAGAATCTTAGATAGGATAGTGTTTGATTTAATCAAGAACTTACAACAAGTTGCATTTAATTTAATATAGCAGAAGTTCATGGACTTTTCAAGACACATCATAACATTTAGGTACTTTTCCACCTGAATAAGAAAAGAACCACAACTGATGAGTTTGGTATGTTGGCTTGGTGCCTTTCATTAGTTTGCCTTGATAACCACTCTTGTCAGTACCTTAAGGATTCATTCTCCTCTCACTTGGCCCCTTCTATCTCTCCTTTGTCCAAATAAAAAGTGAAAGAAATTTTTCTAGTTAGTGAGCAATGAGCCAAAAGTTCTGTATGTTAACCTTAATAATAAATAGTATGTGAAGTTACTACTGTCTTTCTTTGGTTTGAGATCCCCCCTATTTTATGTTTGCTTGGGTCCTGCTGCCATCAGCAACAATTGCAAAAAGTAAAACATCCACTGGACACAGTTGTTTCTCTTGGTTCCACTGCAGCAGAATGTTTTGATTACCAGTAACTTTTAATTCAACTGGAACTTTCATTTAAAGTAGCCTCAGCCAAGCATTCATTAATTTGGGTGCTCAGATATAACAACCTATAAATGTTTTTGTTAATTTTTCCACCCCTGACACCTTATAAACATATACCTAATAGTATTTTAGAAAGAATTATTAGAAGAGCTCAATAAACACTCATTCTTTTTCCTAACCATTCTACCCCAACTGCTTGGTCAAATTTGGTACAACATCAGAAACACTGGTTGTCAAAAAACAATGTTTCTCTCTCCATCCTTGAGGATCTCCCTTTTTTCTTCTCCTTGCCCCTCAGTCTCTCTTTCTCTCTCTGTTCTCTCCCCCTTTCCCTCTCCCCCTCTCTCACCATCTCCCTCTCTCCCTCTCAAAAGAGTACAAACAGGAACGATATTTTGATTATCTCCTGACCTTACTAGATTGTCAATGTTTTCTTGGAATGCAAGCAGGCTATCATATTGACTGTTTATTAAAGCAAACAACTCTGCAATGGCAGCATAGTATAATTATACTGTAAGTGCTTTGCTAAGCATATACTACTGAACTCATAATTACCCAACATAAATCAAAAGGTCAACTGAGGATGCATTGTTAATTAAAGATTTCTGGAAGGATAAGAAATTTTACATATTCACAGTAAGTATAAGCTACAATATCCTCCTGGACTAAACTACTTGATCAGAGCTGTTTACATGGATAACACTTGGTTAATCCCATGACAGAATAGATTTTATTGAATTGTGTTGTGTTGGGTCCCTCTGATTTGGTTACTGTGTTTATGTCACAATGTTTTTGAGTATGGTGTTCATCACATCATAGTGTTTCTTGATGTTCATCTTTAAAATTTTTTCTTTCTCATGTTAATTTTTAGGAATTATTGATATCCTCTTGAATAATTTACTTTTTAATGTACTTTGTGAGTCATCAGTTGATCATATTTCTCCCTCTACATTGACTAAAAAAAATCTGTTAGAAAAATTTATATGTTAACCTTATAACTTATTGGTAAATTTGTTCTTAAATGCCTGCTTTTGTTCTCTGTCAGCACACTTGCTTTGTGTGACATTATTGCCATCTTTATCTCATATTTGCTTTTAATCAAATAATTGAAAATTGGCTGAAATATATAAGATAATTTAACAGTTATAGATAACAAAATATTTAGAATCTTTTAAAATCTTTTTTGTTGTTTTTAAAATATATCTACATAAAACTAACAATATAATGTCTGGACACAGAAATAGTCAAAAAATGTGAGGTGATTTTATTGTTATTACTGGTCTTGTGATAGTTTCAACTGTTAATTCATTCAAAACTTAAATTTTTTTAAAAAAAGATTTTATTTATTTATTTTTAGAGACTGGGGAAGTGAGGGAGAAAGAGAGAGAGAAACATTGATGCATTGATTAGTTGTCTCTCGTACGCCCCAAACCAGGGACCTTGCCTGCAACCCAGGCATGTGTGCTCACCAGGAATTGAACCAGTGACCTCTTGTTTCACAGGCTGGTGCTCACTCCACTGAGCCACGCAGGCCAGGGCCTAAACTTAAAATCTTTTGTTGAGAACTCATACTAGACAAATTACAAACTCCTTCCCAACCCAACTGTACTCCACCATCACCATCAAAGAAAGTATTTCCTCTTTCATGATTGCTAAAAATCTCTTTTTTTTGGCATATATCTTCAGAGCAGATGTAGTCTTATTTATTATAATTATTTATTAATCTGGTTATCTTTCTCCACAATTCTATTTCTTTCTCCATATATTCTATAAGACATTCACTAACCCTTAGCTGAAGTTTGCTGAATGGCAAATCCTAAACTATGTAGTCTGTATTTATAAGTGGAAATCTCATGTATCTCATGTTTGATATCCTCAAGACAGAGTTATCATAATTTTATTTAAAAATGATTTAAAATTTAATCAATTAAAAAGGGCATTGGGTTTATAATCCTCATTATGGTAGAATACATTGTTAAACCACTGTTAAATGTAAACATTTCAAATTTTCTAAATTTGTTAAGTTTTTGAATTTTACAACAGTTGATTTGAGTATGGTGGGAGAAAATAATGACTAATCAAGTATACTCCAAAATCAAAAATTCCAAATATGGGTCAATGAGGAGATAAAGAAATTTGATAAATTTTATGAATATATTCTCATATCCCCAAGGACACCTAAATCTCTAAAAAGATGTCCTTGGCAACGAGTGATCTTGTAAATTTCCAGAAAGAGCCATTTCAATTTAATCCATTTTAAAATACATTTCACACTTAGGAAGCGACTGTTTGAATACAAACTTTTGTCATGAAAATTACCAGTAGACAAGAAGGGTATAGTTGTTAAATTTGCATAATTAATTCTCATGGGCTGTTGAATATTTAGAGCAAAATAATTGAGAGCAGCAAACATTAAAATAATTTTAAAAGCACCACAGTGTGTTTGAATAACACAATGGTACAATATGTTGCAGCTGTTAATGACAAGAAATAATGTTTTTAAGGAAGCAATCCTCAATTAATCACTTCCTCTTTTAGTGGGATAATTTATGGAAATGAAATGAGCCTAATAAACCAGAAAGAATGGGAGGAAAGAAAGAAGTTAAATAAATTGCTTCCTTTTGTAACAACAAAAATCCATGATATCCATCATTTGGCCAGAAATATCATATTGCTAAAGGCCTTATTTAGTATTTGATTCTCTTCCAATAAAGCAGAAACAGAAGGCTTCACATTTCAGCTTTCCATTTATTTCACTCTCCATTTAACCCCATAAATGTCTTCCAAGATTGAAATGTTAATAATGCAAGAATCTCAAAAAATTACATGTCATGTAAAAGGACAAAGATGGGTGAGTTAGTGAACATTATACTCATTCAATTATTTGATCTGTTACCATCTTTGATACTCTCCCATTTATGTCACCAAAAAGTTGAATTTCATAAATAATAATTATAAAATTAAAACAATTGGGGGAGGGGTAAATGGCTGTAAAGTATTTTAAATATATTTAGCAAATATAGTTAATTATTGAACTACATAAAGAGAAATCTAAATCTATTTGTTTTCATCACATAGTAATTTTAATATTTTACAGTATAAATTTTTTCTCAATAATATTTACTATCAAAGGTCAAGCAAAGAAGGAAAAGAAGTGTTGCCTGGCAATTCTTGGTGACACAGAAAACTGCAGTATGCACTTCTCCAGGAAAACATTACTACGTAGATTTTCCTTACTAGATTCTGGAAGATTTTCTCCAGAAGTAGTAAATGTACTTTGTCAATAGAAAAGATTTTAATTAGGCTTAAAGTGGATGAACTTTTTTTAAGTTGCAGTAGCTAAAAAAGGCATTTTATGGATGATTGAAAACTCTTGGGGAGACATAAAATATTTATGAATAAAAAAATTGAGGACAAAAAATTTCATTCATTATAACACTCATGCATATTCTTGGATCTGACTACTCAGATGGCTAACAATTGATTTAATTTCATATACTGTAGTGTACTTAAATTCTACATTCTGCACTAAGCTCTGTAACAGGGATAGTGCTTGTTTATGTATCAAGATAATGCTCAGTACAGTGCTTCTCCAGTGTTTTATATGATGCTTATACTAACTAGCTTCTATGTAAATGTTTGTTCAATGTTAGTCTGTATGCACGCTCCCAGAAATGAACACATATGTATATATGAAATCCGTGTGCTTAATACACTTATTTGTCAAGTATAAAAAACACTCAATTAATGAAACTTTAGAGAAAATTTAAAGTTATATTTTATCAACTTGAAAAAAAAATTTAAATTTCAAACTACTTTGATTTATGCCCTAAATTAAGGCCTGCCTCTGGTGCTGGGAAATACTTACGAACCAGTACACCAGCATTTAAAATTTTATAATTCAAGTAATTTCCAATCTTCCTTAAATCCACCTATTCCTGCGGATTTGTGTTTGAAATGTTCGTTCATATACAGAAAGGTAGATGAATAAATCACAGACAGATATGCCCTGGGCATTTTAATTTTATTGTTCATAGGCAATTATTGTTTCAAAGATAGTCAATAGTATCTTATTTTTTAGAGATTTGTTAAGTTAAAATATGAAAATGAAATTGATGTATTAGGAAATTACTATGAAGCCATCTGAATAGTTGTATTTGATAATGTGTTTAATATCTTGTGATGACGAAGTCTGACAAATGGAGCAGGCCAAAACTCAGTTCTTAAAAAGCAACACCAATATGAAGATATCTACTATAATATTAACTTGGTCTATATCAAACATTTGATATATATTATTTTCATAATATTATAGTAAATGTTTTAGCAAGGAAACACATGATTCATATGCTAATGTAAAATTATCATAAGAATGTTTACTTTAGAAAAACACAAAACATGGACTTCGATGTTTGATTTCCTTTTTCCCAAGGGGTATGATAGGGAATGATGGAAAATACCCATTTACTGAGGCAGAAAACTTCCATAAACAATAATGAAAAAAAAATCTTCCATTTTAATATGTTCTTATAAGTTTTGGAAATTAAAAAGTACTGCATGCCTAAAATGTTTCCACTTACAATGGTTAGATTACAGGTGTAAAACACATAGTTGATCTCTGGTGACATATTTAAAAACTTTAATAAAGAACAAGGATGACATAAAATATTTCAAAATTGTTATTCAGGTGTATAATGCATGCTTGGTATACATATATTATAAATAATTGGATTATTTGCCTAAGGTACTATCAGAAGATGATTACTGTGCTGATTGATTATACCCAGTGAAAATATTTCAAAAAGGGTTTACAAAAGTTATAGAAGATAATACTGTTCATTCTAGATGCACACTTCTTTATATTTTAAGATCTCTGATATAATGTGTCTTGCAGTTGCTCTTGATCTGAGCTGAAGTTGATTTCTTTGGGAAAAAATGTTTTCTTCTGCAACACACATGAGACCCTACTAACCTGATATCTCTTTAAAATAAAGTCTTGTCTGAGATTTTTAGTCTACCCTGTTGGTGATTTTGGAGAGTAAACCTACCCCTGGTGTGGCTCAGTGGAATGGGTATCATCCTGCAAACCAAAAGGTTGCCGGTTGATTCCCAGCCAGGGGCATGCCTGGGTTGCAGGCCAGGTCCCTAGTTGGCAGTGCAAAGCAACTGAGTGATACAATGTTTCTCTCCTTCTCTTTCTCCCTCCCTTCCCCTCTCTCTAAAAATAAGTAAATAAAATCTTTTAAAGAAAGAAAGTAAACCTTGATGAGTA